>JAQQAC010025234.1:3098006-3130815 GCA_029783875.1 Phataginus tricuspis
CCAGATCTGTGACCAGCTCCCATCCCTGGGACGGTTCACTGATGAGGACCCCACTGCAGGGGGTGTGCAGTGCAGCCTGCCGGGCCAGAATCCGAGGCTGCCGTGGGGGGGCAGGGGCAGGAGGGTGGCGAGAGGTGATGTTGATGAATCTTGAAACAAATCAGAGTTCCAACTTCTAAGACATTTCACAAACAGAGTTAAATACTACTTGCTACAATACAGTGTAAAAACAAAAAAGACTGGCTTAGAGGTAATTCAGGTCAGTATAGTTAACCAAATGAAAACATTAAATTTTTTATGACCTTGCTTGCATGTTATAATCACTTGTTTCCCATGTTTGCCACAGGAAAATTCTTAGCGGACTTGTATCCCCTCTGTTGATTACTTTTGCTTTAACATGTGACCTGTTCCTGTACTTTACATTTCAGGAAACAGACCCCGACTTTGATCACTGCGCAGTCTGCATAGAGAGCTATAAGCAGAATGACGTTGTCCGGATTCTCCCCTGCAAGTATGTCAGCTTCCTTTGTTTAAAAAGGAACAGTACTAGTGTGGTTTGTGGGTGTCCCAGCTGCCTCACCTGTCCCACGGCTCCGCTGGTGGGCAGAGGCCCAGCTGCACGTGGCGGAGTGGGAGTTAGCAGGGAGCTGTGCGCAGACTGACTGCAAAGCCCTTTCTACTTAGCGAAACACCTGGGCGACCTCCAGACATAGTAGAGCCTAACAGCATTAAGGTCAAGAACTTTGACATCAGTGACTTCCAAGGTCAGAGTACACCCAGGGGCCTCCAGGAAGGCCTCTGCAGTGGTCACTCAGCACGGGGTCCCAGGGCTCTAGGACTAAGGAAGTCTTTTCCTGAACCTGGGTTCTGCATAGTGGGAGGACTGATGTGTGCTGTGTGCCTGCTCCTCAGCAGGCTCTCTGCTCTATGCAGGTTACATTCAGGAGGGTCAGGATAGTGAAGCCACCCGTAGATGCCAGGGTCACACGGTGCAAACAGCAGAACCCATACGAAGGTTGGTGCTTCTTACACAGGGCCACATGCCTCCCTCCCCTTCATGCCCTGAAAAGAGCAGATGCTCTTTGTAAGCATGTTGATTCCTACCGCGGTGCCGTCCCAAACTAGGGAATGTGAAGTGTTACTACATACAATTTACAGGTGTTGTTTGGAAACACAAAAGCACCTCCGGGAGCCAAAATCAAAGATTTTTTCCTCTTCCTTCTCCCCCCTCCTTTAAAACACATCCATTCAACCATAATACCATGAAACATGAATGAATAAAATCATGGTTAGTAGTTGTCTCTGTGAGGCTATTCACATTGTTTTGCTTATTCACAAAGTCATCCATTCTGAGCCTACAAAGATTTATTTTTTAAAAAAATCATAGAACTCGAGAATAATTTCATATACCAAAAGAGAAAACCAACATTCTATAAGTCACACCATTCTAGTTTACATGTAAACATGTATAAAACTAAACATAAGCTGCCTTAAAGAACGTACAGTTATGTAATTACCACTTTTTCTTGAGCTGTAGTCATTTAGTCCAAAAACATGAGGTTGAAAAGGAAAAATGGAAAAAAATACAAACCAGGGAAAAGGTCAATAGGATACATTATAAAGCGTAATCAGCTCTTACCTGCTTTTAAAAATGCTTTTACCCGCACCGATTTCCTTTGTCACTGGCATCACCAGGAAGAAGTGAGTCTTCCCAGATCTCTGTCTTCCTATTTCAGCCCAGGGCCCTCCTCGGGGGACCATCTGGACCTAGAATGAAGGCCTCTGTAAACATCCATGGTTATTACTAAAGGGAGAGTGTCTTCCTCAGGGGAGCCGTGGCCAAAAATAGATTATTCTGAGGAACTTGCTTCCCTTAAGCATTGACTTTTCAAAGTTTTGCCCTTAAATTATTTTTCTTAACTTAGTCCCACGTTTCCAGACCTGACTGTGCATCAGAATAGGGAGAGCTTCCAGAAACACAGCCCAGGTGGGACATGTTGGGTTTTAGGAAGTCCCCGGGGGGTTCGGTTCCGATGCTGCAAGGCTGTGCCCCCTTCGGGATCCAGAGCACCGCTTGCTCTTAGCCATTTCCGGGTCCACACCTTCCACCAGACAAATTCTCCACCTTTGTGTGACGGCTGGTCTTGAAGATGAGAATGTGGGCAGACCTGACGTTTCCTGCACCCATAGCTGGGGCACTGATCCCTCGCTTGCCTTCTGTTACCGGTCCCTGTCCGAGCAGATGTGCCTGCGACCCCAACTATACCAGGGTTGCCTTTGTGCTTTGGAGCAGGTTGATGTTTGTTACTGTTCCACCTTAGCAAGGTGTAGCTTCCTCCAAACTCTGTTGCACAACCGCTTAGCAGAACATCTCACCTCACTGAAATGGTAACAACATGATGCTCAGGTATAGTAAAAATAAACTTGGCACATTGAGCACCGTGTTGCAGGACCCAGGATGACATCTTCTGGCCTAGAGCAGGGTTACTCAGCCATGGCACTGTTGACATTTGGGACCAGATAATTCTTGGTTGGGGGACGGACATTGCAGGGGACTCAGCAGTGCCCCCACTCCACCCACCAGATGCCAGTAGGCCCCACACACAGCTGTGCCACCAAAGATGTCTCCAGTCGAGAACACCAACCTGGGGATGCCCCACACAGTCACTCCAAATCCTCTAAGCCTCTGATGGCCAGCAGGTCCCTCCCAAGGGCTCTCACATTAGTTCTTGCCTCTCTCACCTCCTCTGTTCAGTCTGCCTGGACCCCCTCCTCTTGTCTAGTTTGATACTGACTTAGGTGATTCCCCCACATCTTCCTTAGCTCTTGCTGCCAGTTAGCTCTGGCACCTGCCATGGGACTCCAGACAGACCCCTGTCTAGCCTGGGCCCCCGTCTGCCCAGAGCCCCTCCCTGTCCCTGGTCACCACAGCCCGTGAATGGACTGAATTCTTTCTCCACGGCACACCTCCCTCATTCCTCACTCAGCAGATGACTGCACACCAGCTTCACAGGGAAAACAGTGGCTGCCAGACAAGTGAAGTCCTCTAGGCTTTCTGGCCGCAAGCTCTCGTGTGGACCTGCCCCCAGCCCCATGGGGAAGGAGGAGGGGCCCTCGTTCCCAGGGGCTCTTCCCACCGGGGCTTCAGCTTCCTCAGGGTCCAGTTCCCTTCCTCAGGGGCCCAGCGCTGCTGCCCGTCTGCTTCCTGTGGTCCTTGATCTTCCCGCCCCGACTCTAGCATCTTACCATGCTCAGCATTTCCTGCCCGAGTCCTTACGGCATCTCCAACACTGCCCTGCAGCTGCTCCCCACACAGCCAGGCTTTGGAAAAGATCAGTACCCACTGTCCCTTCCTCACCCTAGTAAGGGCAGAACAGGTGCCTTGGCGTCTGCCTGTCCTTATTTCTAGCAAGCTTATCTGGAGTCTGCACTGGGACTTCCTGTCTGTAGATGGCCAGCCTCTCACAGACTGCTTTCTGTCTCATGGCCTGTCCTTCTCCCACCTTCTGCCATGCTGACTCACTGGACAGATGGCAGTTGGCGTTGCTCTGGGGCCTCCTGCTGTCCGTGGACTCCAGTTGATCATCCTGTGGATATTAGCCAGCAGGCCTTAGAAACTGAAAAACTGCCACCTTGCTTAGACCCCTTTTATGAAAAGGTCAGCCACAAGTCAGTGGTTAAACGTACATTTCAAAATAGAATTCTGCCGCTTAGAGAAACATGTCTGACGTGCCACTTTGGGAGCAAAACCAGGCCAGTTGTCTGGCTTCTGGCCGAGGCGCTGCTGTAGGCCCCACCTCAGAGGGGAAAGAGTTGTGCTTCTGACCTTTAATAATCCTGGATCCTTTTATATTTGCCAGGTTCTTGCATGGCACCAAGAGGCTGCAGAGCTGTGAGAACAACTCACCTTCAGTGTAGACCCGCCACGCCAGCCGGTGTTCTGATCACCATCTGGGTTGTGCGTGGCGGGGGTGTAAGACGAGAGGACGCGGTATTTCAGTATTCCCGGTTTGCCTCCTTTTCTGTTCCGTACGTTCCCCACTCTGTACCCCCATGTTTCTCACAGGAATAAAGGACGTTTCTGTGGGCGCTCTGATGCGCTTGTCCCTCTCGGTCTCACTGCTCCTCGGCACATCGCCTGCTTCCCGCCCCAGACTCCACTCAGCCCTGAACATGCGGGGCCCTTCCCTGCTCTCGCGTGTGTTTCGTTCTCCAAGTCCTTCATAAGAGTGCAGGGGCTTTTCCGAGAGGCCCGGGTGGCCTGACGCCCCCCTCCGAGGTGCCTGTGATCTTTGTGACGCAGCCGCATGCTCTCGGCAGCTCACCTGGTGCCAGGCGCTCCCGAGGGCCCTGCCCCCTTCCTGGGAGATCTGTGAAACATTCACATTATGTCACCTGAGCGTATGTTTAATAACACCTTTCATCAGCAAGACCTTGGTCCTTTTCCAAATATACTCCTATGGTGTTTCACTTACTGCTCCAAACAGCCTCACCAGGTGGAGTGTACGGCCTGCCCTCTCCTCCTTACCCTGCAGTTTCAGGTGACACAGTGGGAGTCACAGAGGGTGGTTTGGCAGGGAGGAAGGAGAAGGCCACGCTGGGCTTGAGGAAGCAACAGAGCTGAGGGGATGGAAGCAAGAGGGTGCTACAGAGAATGGGGCAGAGAAGAGTGGCCCCAGGCCGATGGCAGCTACTCCTGCGATGCCAGCAGTGACCCGGAGGAGGTGGGCTTCTGGCCGAGGGCTAGCAGGTGGAGAGGAAGGGGCTGCATTTGGTTTCCACAAGACAAGCGTGCTGTGGGAACTAGGCACGACTTTGGGCAGGCGCAGGAGCCCAGTGTTGGAATCAGAGACAACAGCTGGGTGATGGGGGGCACAGTTAGCTGACCGGGGTGGGAATGGGAAAAGGAAAGCCATGGGGTGGACACAGTCAAAAGGAAAAGTCCGCTTTATTAAGAAAAAGAATTTCTTCTGGATTTTGAGTTAGCTAAGGAAAGGAGGCTTTCTCCGTTTGTCCCTAGAGAACAAGTTAATCTCCATGATCCTTCGAGACAGTGCCCCACAGCAGGGCCAGACGCTTTCTTTTAGATTAGCAACCCTCCAAGGAAACAATTAAGAACACAACATAAGAGAAATACATTTATAATTAGGGTTAAAGGAACAGGTAAGTAGAGAACACAACTCATGCAGCTTTAAGAATTAACTGTGGGGAGAAGATAGGTAGTAACTCCATAGCATCTTACTATACTGATGGACAGTGACTGTAATGGGGTGTGTTGCGGGGACTTGATAATAGGGGGGAGTGTAGTGACCACAATGTTGCTCATGTGAAACCTGACCATAACATTGTATATCAATGATAACCTTAATAAAAAAAAAAAAGAATTAACTGTGGGATTGTCCCATTTTGTTCTTTCTCAATAACCAGCAATAGAAAAGAAAGACAGGATGCTAAGAAGGAAAGAGAGACACCAGTGAGGGTGGGCCAGCAAGAGCCCACCGTTGCCCTTCAACCAAGGTCCCCATGAACAGCTGGCTTGAGGTCACTTAGCCTTTTCTGTGACAGATACTGTCCCCAGCCAAAGTCCATGGTCCACCCCACATGAAACTGGCCTACAGCAGCTTCCCAGCCACCCACCCCACCCAACACTAACTGAACCCTCAGCTCTAGGACCCCCCAAAACGTGTGCCAGATACTAGGCAGATGCACCCTGGGAAGGAACTGAGCTGTCATCTGTGTCAGACTAAAGGGGTCTGTGTCCCTGGAAAGAAGTAAAAGCCTTGTTCTGGTCTTGTTAGACTGCAGCCAACACTGGCCTGGTTGACAGCGGCTGGGGAGTGAAGCCTGGCTGCAGGTGCCCCTCTGTGGAGCCCTTCCTCCCCCTACGAGGCTCCTTTCCCAATACCAGGGAACAAGAAGCGGACACAACGGGGCCCCAAGCTTACCAAATGAATCTAGGTCTTGCCTCCAATTTGGTGACTTTAACCTCCTAAGTAAAATCCTTCAGATTTAAATAAATGCCTTCAGGAATGATGAGGATCCTCTTGTTCACTGCATTACCTGCAAGTCTCAGACTAGATGGGTAAATTCAGTCTTCAAGCTCTTTATTTCCATCCCAAAGATTAAATGGGTGCAAGGCCACCAAGTGGCTATAGCTGGGTGGGGATGGTTCAGGCTAAAGCTGTAACACGAATGTTTCTTCTAAGTCCCAATTAAAACAATTTTCTTTTTAAAATCAAGACTGCATTTTCCAACAGCGATATAGAAATCATAAAGGCATGCCATGGTTCAATTTGGTATCTTTCTTAGAGTTTCTTTTTTTTTTTATCCCAAGACTCAGATCACAGTTCCTGTGGAGGTGCCCTGAACATCTGTCCTTGCACTTGCCTCTTTCCCTGTTGGCCCCAACTCTGGCGCTTTGGCGCGCCTTCGCCTCAGCTTCTCTGAGCTGCCATGAGGGGCACCTGAGAAATGATTTCTGCAGCTCCCTTAAAGGGCACAAGTTCCTTTGCTGAGCTGTAGACTCTCCACGACTGACTTATTTTCAGTTAGAGGATGTGACCTGCTACTCCCCTGAATACGAGAGATAATCGTCTCTCTCTTCCTTTAACATCTCAGCTGAGAACTGCCCGCTAAGTGTTAACCTGGTCCATGAGCACAGTTCATTCCCAAAAATAATCCTACCTACCCTGTAACTTGGAGAAACATTTAACATAGGGTACTTAGAAGTATTTTTAAATGTTTTAAATGACCTTTAAACAGAGTTGGTGAAACTAATGAATAATTATAGAAAACTATTGATTTAACCCTTGTTGAATATCTTTCTGAAATTCCATTTTTCTACTTTACCATAAAAAACATAGCTAATTTATAAGGTATGATTCATTGTCTTCATTCATAACAAATTTTCCTAGGTTTCCTAAAATCTTTGGAATTTGGTAGAATAAAAACACCAAATGGCCACATACTAGTTCACAGTTCCCACTATACACTACTCACAACATAAATGATGAGGTTTTGGAGATTTTCTGCCATCTGTACTCTTATACATCCCAATACCTGTCTCTTGGGACTTGCTAATATGTCTAGAAGTGGGGGGAAAGCAGACTAACTAAAAACTCCATTTCTTTGCATTTTGGCCTAACAGTTTTTTAGTATAAAATTTATGATGCAATTCTCCATTTTCTTTATAGGCATGTTTTCCACAAATCCTGCGTGGACCCCTGGCTTAGTGAACATTGTACCTGTCCTATGTGCAAACTCAATATTTTGAAGGCCCTGGGAATTGTGGTATGTTTCCTCTTTTGTTACTACTTTTGTGTAGTACCGTCTCATGTTTCCTGTTTCATTGCTGCTTTTGTGCAGTGTCCTCTCCGTGCCACAGCACACGTCGATGGCTTAGTCACAGGAAGGCACTGGCCTTCTCTGCCATGGCTCTTTGTGCATGCACCAGGGCCTTTCCTCCAGTTACTTAAAAGGCCAGCCCATCTCAGGGAACTCCTGGAAGAGGAGATAAAGAACTAGCCCAGCCCACTTGGAAGTATGCTTCTGTTGGGTGGTGGGTGTGTGCTGAACTGAGGCAGAGAGAAGGGCATGATTTTCCTTCATTCCAGTAGCTTTTTTTTCTTTTAAAGGAATAGAATGTAGACTTTCAACTCTGGTCCAGTAGTAATTTCTTCTGCACTCAGCATAATATAAAACTATGTCATCACTTATACTTCCTCTTGAATTTGGCTTTGCCCTCCTGGGCGTGGGTAAGTTGCACGCAGCGGAGGGGGGGCAGCGTCAGCCCCCAGCGAACCTTTGACAGCCTGGCCAGAGCCTTGGTCAGCTGCCAGGTAGAGTACGTGAGCTCCAGCCTGGCGAGTCCACGTGACTGACTGAGGACCTTGGAGACTTCCAACAGTTTCTTCCTCAAGAGCAGTATATATCCAGGATTATTGCTTGTAGAAGAAAATATAATTCTTTCTGGCCTAAAAGAAGAGTGAATGAATAATCTCCTTATGGAGTAAAAGTTTAGTGTGACCAGCAGAATTCCCCATGTTAGCTTTGCAACGCAAACATGTAGGTAGTCCTTGAAATAGGCTGTCAGAGGACAGTTCAGCTGCAGTCCAGCCCTGTTTCTGCTCCGTCTCCAGAACACAGCGTCTCTCCTCAGCACCCCGGACCCTGGACTGGGTAACCTGGCAGGAGCCGTCCTGTCTAGCAGTGTGCCTGGCTCCTGCTAAAGGGCAGTAACATCCAGAATGTCTCCAGACTTTGCCAAATGTCCCCCAGGGGGCAAAGCTACCCCATGTGAGGGGTTTGCATAGAGCATCTGCCATAACATCTGGCATAGAGTAGACACTTTATTGTTGGGTTGTTTTTAAGACACTTTGGAAAATATTAACTTAGCCTCTGTTATTGCCTCCAGCCTTTGTTGTTTGTGGTGGTTTTGTTTTTAAGTCTTAATTCTTTGAAGATCTACTTTCCCCTCTGTTTTTAATGAAAATCCCTCAAAGATGTATTGCAAGATACCATGGCTCCTTAAGTAGAGAAAACAAAACACCTGACTGGGGTCATTGGGAGCATCAGTTACTGCTCTGGCTGTGACATATTTTTTAACTGAGCTTCGGGATGAGCTCGAGCAGAGGGCTTTGCTCAGGAAGCCATGTTCAGGGCGTGGTTGGCTTTTACTCCCCTGTACACAACCTTCTCTCAGCCACCCCTTCCCAACTCTGCTTTCCATACGCTGTCTGCTGTTGAAGGTCACCAGGGAAGCCAAATACCCATAGAGGTAAATCCGAGGGCTTCCATATCCACCTCTCAGTTGGCAGGCTTTGGCCCGCAGACAGCTCTGTACCTGTCCTTCAGGGTGAGATGCTTAGCTTTGGAAACAGTTTTCTTATCGTTCAGAAGTCTTCTCAGTGTTGATCTGCTCTTGGTCGGTGTTTCACTTGTATTTAAAGGTAGAAGATATTTTAGAACTGACTACCAGGTGAATGGGGCCTTATGGAGACATTAATAGGGTGGTAGGGGTATTTCATAGTCCCTGAGATCCCTCAACATTAACGTTAGAGCCAAAGCGATAAACTTCACTGTTGGTCTACTGTATGATCATGATAAAGGATCCATCCCTCTGCCTATGAGCCTTGTCACAAAAGGTTGTCATTTCTTTATAAAGATGAACTGTCCAGCCTTTTCAGTTCTGCAGTAGACTTTTTTCCTTTGTGCCATCTCATGGGGGGAAATCATCTGTTTCTTCTAAAGAAAAACTTGGGTGAGAGTGGAAAGGGTAGATGGGGAGAGAAATGAGAGGAAATCACATGGAAAAAAATCGAAGTCTTTTCAACAAAGTGTCAAACATTTAGAATTCTACAAAATCTGTATCATTCTTACAAGTCTTCTTAATCTGGGAATATTTTGCAGCCAAATTTGCCCTGTACTGATAACTCGGCATTTGATATGGAAAGGCTCACCAGAACCCAAGCACTTAACCGGAGATCGGCCCTAGGCGACCTCGCCAGCGACAACTCCCTTAGCCTCGAGCCACTTCGAACTTCGGGGATCTCGCCTCTGCCTCAGGACGGGGAGCTCACTCCTAGAACGGGCGAGATCAACATCGCAGTGACAAGTAAGTGGGCCCTGTGCCCCGGCACTAGGAAGCGCAGTGCTGTCTGGGGGGCTGCTGCTCCGGAGGAGGGCAGAGGCCAGCGCCAGCACCACAGCAGTGACTCGGCCCAACCCAGGAAGTCACGGGCACTTGGTTAAACAGGTACTTGGAGAGGCAAAACTTTCTTTATACAAGAAGCTTGAGTATTTTTGTATAATTAATAGGAATGGCTGCCATGTGATGAGTAACTGTCCAGAATTGTGTGTATAAACCTGTTTGGAAGTGATTGTACTGCCAACAGGCGCTTTAAGGGGTCGTTTTGGGAGGGGACATGGAGCTGCGGCCACATCTCAGGCATGTTGTGTAACTGAGGGCCAGTGCCCTCTAGTTCCCAGGCTGCGGGTGACATGGTAAAAATCAAATGCAGAACTTGAAGCAAAAATTCACAACGTTGGGGCCAGCCGAGCTGGCGTGCTGTTGCTCGCTTTGTTAGGAAGTTCGGTGTTTACCTCCTGGGTGTAATTATTCACGAGGTGAGAGAAAAGCCAAAGGGTAGTGCTCTGTCCCAGAAAATGCTCTGGGCTAGTTACAAGCATCCTGATTGCGGAACTGCTGACGAGAAGAGAAGAGAGGCTCCGAGGGTGTCAGTGGCCCTCAGGGCGGTAGGAGTGGGCTGGTCGCCACCACGGCGCCCCAAGCCAGCCTTCCTCAGCTTCGTCCTTTACGGGGTGTTTCCATCTAACAACCTTCTACCATCTTCCTCATTGCCACTCTGGGGCTGCCTCTTCCAGTGGGTACTGTTGCTTGCCTGTAACTGAGCCCTAAACCTAACAGACTCCGCTTGGCTTCTGGGAGTCAGGAAGCCGGGTAGAGCCATTGCGAAAGGTCCTTCCCTTCCCGTAGTGAGACTCATCTGTTCAGTGGAAGTATATGTGTTTTTAACCAACCAAAAATCATTATTTGAAAATGACTTCCCAGGTTTTACTCAGTCATGTGTCTAAACTCAAGGAGGCTTCATTCTTCAGTTATAAAATAAGGAAAACTATTCTTTGATATAGTTTGACTCATTTCTTATCATTTCCCAATGATTTGTTTGAATCGCTTTTTGTTTTCCTGTTTTGGCATTTAAGTTTTATCATCAGGAGTTTTAAAAACTGATCTAGTAGTAAAAAAGAAGACAGGTTGTTTATAAATGAGTTTTTGCAGGCCTTCATTGATCAACATTTATTGAGCACCTACTAAGACGTTATATACTCAGACAACTATGTTTTTCATAGAAATGTCCTTTCAAGATCTTACATTTTCATGATAAAAAATACTACTTTGTATATCAAATTATCACCTTGAGCAGAATTTATGCACATTGATAAATAAAATTCATATGGTCAAATTAGACCAACGCTGCCTCTGCTTTCCCCTCAAAGCTCTGTAGCCATGGCAACGGCAGTGCATCCAGACGGCACCCACTGTGTGCAGGGCACTGTGCTAATACACACTGGGCGGGCAGAGGCGACCGCGGCCCGGCGGCAGGGCTGCTGAGAGTCCCGGGGCCCGGCGGGCGTTGTTACGATGGTGTTCGCTTTTTGGCTACCAGTTTTTATAACCAAAGTGCCTTGCATACACGAATGATATACTCAGAATTTGGAAACACAGACATAATTGGAATTCTAAAGTTAGTCTGATTATCATGTATGAAAGTTTCTAAGAAGAGAAGATAAAGAATGCTGTGTTTAGCTCCTTGATGCCAATGAGCAGTCATCTCTTCATTTTTGAAAATGCCGGGATACATTTTACCTGACTTAAAATGTATGCAGGTGACAGTGGTGGATTCTGTATGGATTCTTGAATGTTCATTTTGACACAAACAAAAACCTTCTAAATTCACTGTATGGAGGAATTTGTAATCCAAGAAGCCGCACTGTTTTTAAAAAGAGTTTGCTAAGCATTTTCATAATACATACCAAGGTGAGTAGAGAAGTGCTCGTGAAACAGCCCAGCACCCTGGAATCCTGAAGATCAGTTCTGTTTAACCTTTGGAAGATCACCACCTTTCAAATCCAATGAGAGTAAATTACCTTTTTCTAGAAAAATTCATAGGTGCACAGTTTTGCATAGTTTTAGGATTCACAGAAACCAGATTGAGAAACACCCATGTTAATGTTCAGCTTTTTGTGTCAAGCATTTGGCATCCCAGACTTCTCTCTGCCTTGCTGCAGGTACGTAGGGAATCTTGCTGTGCCGCTTTGTTAAACCAGCCCGTTAGTGTGCACACTAGGAGGTACTTCGTCGTTAAGACTTTTCAGGAAGCCAGTTTGGTTCTCAGGTTATGTTTGAGGTTCTCACTAAATGTTTTCAGAACGTTACCTTGGTAATACAGACTCTGAAAAGTTAAGGGAAAATGTTAACTGACTTCCTGGATCTAGAGACAGACAAGATAAACGACCTCAGAGTTCCGTGTGCCAGAGGTTTTCAGCTCTTGGATGGGCCCAGTACCTTGTGAATAACCTCCCCTCATTCTTCTTGACAAAGCCAGGCGAGCCAGCCCTGCTTTTCAGCGGGAAGCTGTGAAGGGTGGTCCTTTCCAGGAGACCCTAATAAGATGTCCTTTCTAAGTAAAGACTGAGTAAACCCATGCATAGGAGAAAAGAAGGTATCTGTGAATGCCATGGAAGGCCAGCCTGCAGACTGCGTGGAATACCCACAGGCCTCTGGGAGCCACTACATATTTTTGAGCCTTTCTCTAAGAATGACACAACCATGGAGAAGTGACAGAATGAAGAAGAAGAAGCTCTGGGTGTGGCTAGTCCACTTTACTGTCATGTAAATTCACAGTAAAAATCTACATCCATGTGCAATTCCGTGTCCATATTGTGCTACACACATTTGGCAGCCACTCTGCTCGCAGACCTCGGGACCTTAACTGGGAGGAATGTTTGGGCCACGCTCTCCTTTCTCCCTTGCAGCTCTCACCACTATTTCCACTAACCTTCTCCAGTTAGTAGCTCTCTGGCAAACCTCCTCTGGCTTCACTTCCTGGGGCCAGTCTCGGCTCACACCTCCGTTGACGTCCGCTTCGTTGCATTTAAGGGAAATATTGGCATCGATTTGACTTAAGCCTTCTCCCCAGAGTGATTTCCTCCCTTTCCTTTGTCAACAGAAGAATGGTTTATTATTGCCAGTTTTGGCCTCCTCAGTGCCCTCACACTCTGCTACATGATCATCAGAGCCACAGCTAGCTTGAATACCAATGAGTAAGTAACCACTTGTTTTTTTGGATTGCATGTGCCAGATGATCCCAACAAAGCGTGTAGGGTAATCCTCATAAAGACGGTGAGAAGCGGCTTCCACTGGTTTCACAGTAACCTGATGGGGTCATACCCAGCAGGATTTCTTGTTTCATGACCATATGTTATGAGTCAGCTTACAGATTGGGAGTTCACCTTCACACATGAGAAATGATCTAGGGGTTTCCATTAGTCACAGCTTAGAGGGAACCAGTAGTGTAATGCAGACGCCAAGCGAACCAGTACAGTCACAGGATGTAAAGGTGTCCAAGTCCCAATCGTTGACAGGAACAAACCCGCTGTACTATGTGCTCACCGGACTTGCCCCAAGCCTTGCGTGCTTAGCATTCGGTGGCACACCCGCCTCAGGTCAGGGTCACTGGATGTTTAGCCTTCAAGAGCTTCACAGTCTAGAAGACCCAGTGTTTCCAAATACTATAGAAAAATACAATATGTGTGAGCTTTATTTCCATAGGGCAAATTGAGGCTCAGAGGGCCGGTGACAGGAAGGCAAAGTGCCTATCAGGAAAGGGAGGAACGTGTCAGTGAGGCTGTCCCTGGGGATATGGTTCCCACACCAGGAACACAGGCGGCAGACTGATATTACCAGCCGGGCTGCCGCAGAGAAGAGTTGTCCCAGAGGATGGAAACTGGCCTAGATGAGCGTTCAGGTCCATTTTGATCCTGTGATTTTCTAACAATAGCTTTCCATCAGGGTCAGATACAGAAAAGGTTTTACTGAAGGATACTATTCAGTCCTTCCTTTTACTAGTATTTGTGAAAACTAATTTGAATGAAAGAACCCCTGGGCCACTGCCCCAGATATTAATAACCTAAACTGGTACAGGAGGAATTCATGCATTCTCCATATTCAGTTATGGCCTGGCATTTTAATTGATTAATAATAACCAGCCAAGCTCATCTGATTGATTTAGTTGATGCTCATTGTCCAACTGTAGAAACAGTAGGCATGGAGCCTCCTCTTCCAGGGACATACTTTTATTGCCTCTAACCTGATCTGTTGGTTAGAGACTTGTTAGATGTGTCCTTGGACATCCCTGGCATAACTGCATTTCCGGAGGATGTCAAGTTGGTCAACCTTCAGACGAGTCGTCAGCCTCACCCAGCAGGTCAGCTTTAATTGCTGCTTTGGGCCCGCCTGATGGAGTGTCACTTCAGCGTAGCACCGGGCCCGCTGCTCAGCATAGCACTGGGTTAACTGCTCAGCATAGCCCAGAGTTAACTGCTCAGCACAGCGCAGGGTTAACTGTTCAGGTTCTAGAACCACACATACTGGATTCAACTCCCCATGCCTCCATTTTTTGCTTGGGAGAGCAGGACAGTTATATTTATCTTAAGCTCATTTTAATTATCCATAAAACAGGATTGATGGTGGGAGTATGTCACATTGTGAGCATGTAAAGTGCTTAGCACAGTGCCTGGTACATACTAAGTGCTCAATAAATGTTAGGTAAAACAGTTCCACTGAGATTTCTCCAAAGTCCTGTGAATAAGATGGCCTCTACCTTTTATCGTTTGGCAGGTGAATTTAACTTTCTTCCATGAAGTAGAATATAGAATCACAGTTGCTCTATGACTGCCTGGGATTCAAACCTCAGTTCAAAGGGAATATTTTATTTCACCAGCAGTCACCCCACTGGTGTACCTCCCATACTGACCCATCGGACAGGTGGTAGTGTAAGCCCACCCCTTCAGTCACAGTGAATAGTGGCACTCTGGGCTCTTTGGGGGAATCATTAGGTAGCTTACTGGTCTTCTTGCTGCCCCTCAGAATCTGCCAGATGCTCAGTTCATGCATCAGCTGTTTCAGAGAATGCTCAACAGACATGTTACCGATTAGAACTCAGAGTACCTGGGCCACTATACTTTAGTTCTGTGCATACGTGCCTGCATGACTCACAATCTGAGAATGGACTTTGGTCCCCGCTGTAGTCCAACCCTTGTCCCATTAGCCATTAGCCTTTGTAGACGGTTGATACTGCAGTTGTTCATTTGACTGTTATTTCTGGCCTGCAGTCTAAACCACTCCAAAGGATGGTTTCCATGATCCCATTTAGAGAGAGAGAGTGAGTGAGTGAGTGACTGAGTGTGAGTGTGTGTGTGTGTGTGTGTGTGTGTGAGTGTGTGTGTGTGTGTGTGTGTGTGTGTGTGTGTGTGTGTGTGCATATACACATTTGGGTGCATGACAGGATGATCACTAAAATACTAATGGTGATTATCCTAATTTGGTCGAACTTTAGGTGATGTTTTTCTGTCCTATTGTACTTCTTATGTGTTGATTTTTTATAACATTTTTAATGTTTTAAAGCCCATTTTAATTATAGGGGATTAAAGAAAGATAATAGTCACTCTCACTCAATGTCTCTTTACCCAAAATGTTTGTAAGGAATTGCTATGTGATATTAATTCCAAAGAAAAGTTGATTT
Source organism: Phataginus tricuspis (assembly GCA_029783875.1). NCBI lineage: Eukaryota > Metazoa > Chordata > Mammalia > Pholidota > Manidae > Phataginus > Phataginus tricuspis. Next base: position 3,113,330 of record JAQQAC010025234.1, read on the forward strand.
TAGCAAAACATTTGCAATTATTCTTCAGTAATGATTTTTTTTAATCTGCCTTCATTTCCCTTTTTGCCTTTACGAAAAACTTACAGCCAAAATGAGATTGCCTTTTCAATTTAATTGCCCTATTTTAATTTTCTAGGTCACCTCATCCATTTGTAAGATAGTCTTATATCTAAATAGAGCCCATCTTTTCATGTTAGTGATTTGTCTGGAAATTGATAATAAACTTCACTTCCGTGCATACTACCTACTGTACGAACTGAATGTGTGTACTGTGATTTCAGCCAGACCTTGACCCAGTCTAGTTCCTGGGCAAGATGCAGCCAGAAGGCCCAGACGGTAGGACAGGCATGTGGAAAGCAGGCGCGCCCAGGTGGTGCATGGATTGCTGGTCCACTAGGAGTGAGAGCAGGCCCTCCTCCCTCTCCATGCTGTGATGGTTACCCGGGGCCTGGCATTCTTGGCTTAACTCAGAAGTCAGTCACAAGCCCATGTATCTGAGGTCACTCCCCTTCAATTAAAATACTGTTTATTTAAGTGCCCAACCATGACTAATTGTGTTTTAATTTTTAACACTGCAAACAGATCTAGTGAATTTTGAGACTTTGCAAATATAAACAGGCAGTCGAGGAAGCAAATAAATGTAAGGTAAATATATTTACATATGTTAGTTTCTCATACCTCTGCTTCTTAGAACCTAGAAAGAAGCAAGGTTACTGAACTTCAGTTCCCAAAGGAGGCTTTCTGCTCTTCTTCATTATTCACAGGCACCTTGTTAAATCCCAACACTTATCAGCTTAGATTTGTATGAATGACTGTGGGTGATAAAGGAGAGATTTTGAGTTGACTGGGAGGTTCAATTAGGTCTGCTCCATAGCCCTTTCTCGTGAGAGTTCCTAGATTCTGATTCACAGAACCATGTCCTGAGATACGCAGAATGTAGCCCAGACATTCAAGATACAGAACAGTCTCAGAAAACGAAGCTGTGGTTAGCATGATGAAATAAGGGAACAGATGTAAGATCCTAACACAATGCAAGCCCACAGAGCCCCAGCTCTGCAGCAGGGCCTTGGGCTTCGGTTGTCCGCGCTGCACAAACTGTGAGCTGTTGTCCGCGGAAGCACAGTGGTAGAAATTTACAGACCAGATCAAAGGAATTGATGTTTCTATTTTATTGTCTGTTCAGTATTTCTGAGCTGTTCTCAAACTCTTTAGGAGGAACCCTGACATATCAATGTAAAAGGGTCTGAAAACTTAATCATCGGATGTCTTGGGGATGCTTAGCTTAGAAAGGAGGAGACTGTAGTGATGTGAGGGGCGTCTCCCGTTGTTTGAAGGACTCCCAAAGATGAGACGAGCCACTGTTGAGTGAGTGCCTCCTGAGCTCACCCAGGGGTGTGGCTCTTCATCCACGTTGCCCGTGTAATCCTCACACTGACCCCCTTGGGCTGAAACGGTGCCTGCCCAGGATGATGCTTGCTATGGAGTCTGGAGCTTTGGAGGCATCCACACAGAGGGAGCTTCCCACTTACTGGAAGAAAGGACTTTCCTCCAGTCGAAATTGTCCATAGATGACACAGGATTTATTGAAAGCTGTGAGCTTGCCAGGACCTGCTTATTCAGGCCGACGCTGCAGGGCTGGCGCTGTTCAGGGGCAGGCCTGGGTCAGCTGGGAGACTCCTTCCAGATCCAAGAGCTCCTCTTGAACTGGGGAGACGAAAGCCAGAGGAGAGGGCTTGGGTTCTCGGCAGGCTGCCTCTTTTAGAACCTTAAGTATCAAAAGCAGTTTTTTAAACCCTTTTTTTAACCATCTCCCACTGTAAGAAATACATTTCACACTGTAACTCCGTACTCCCACGTGCAACTGCAACAGAAGTTCACAGACGTCCCTGCCACACAGTGTTCTCTGATCTAGTCCCTGCACTTTTTGTTCGTGGTATTAATGCTGGTCATGAACTCCTACACTAATTTTATAATCCATTAATAGGTTTGAGAAACATGGATCTACAGAATTTTGATTTTTTAGTTCTCAGCCTAATACCTTTGCCCACGCTAGCACCCATCTTTGATTTTATTTTCCTGAGACAGCCTTTCTTATAGCAATGTGTCTACCAGAGACAAGGTGACAGTAGGCAGACCACAGAATTTGGACTTTATCTTGTGAGCAGTGGGTAATGTCTAAGGCTTTTCAGCAAAAAGCCACATCCTGGTAGCTGAGAAGTTGCTTTGGCAGGGTGGAGACTGGAGGCAGAAAGACAGGTTGGGGAAAACTACAGCATTGGTGGAGGAAGTCAGGCTGATGGGGAGGAGATGGAATCACGAGGCTGTGGGGAATTGTGTGATAACCAAAGAGTAAGCGGTTTGAAACATGAATCTGGAGCTCCGCAGAGAGAAGAGAGGTCAAAACTGAAGACGTGGATTGGGAACCATGGAGGTGAACCATACTTTGTGGGGTTCTGGAAGCCAAGGGCGGTCCCACAGTGCCAGACCACAGAGGGGCAGCGTTAGCCTGCGGGCAGCGTGAGCAACTTCTGGTACCTTATTAGGGACATGTGTGTACACACACACACAGTTCTAGGGGTTCCTGTGGAGAGCCATGCGTCCCTGGAAATCAATACTCTTCAAGTCTTAAAATAAATAATGACATTCTTGTTTGAGGCATCCAGGGGGAGCATATTTTAAAGACCACACCTACAGATTTCAGGACACTCAGCATTCATTCAGAACGTGTTCAAACCAGAAAGGTTGTAAATTGTGTGGTAATTGTCGCTGCGTTTTTAAATAAGGTGGTGTTGGCCTCCCCTGTCCCCTGCATTCCTTGTGGGAGTACTAACACACGTGTGAGGTGACTGGGCCACTTGGCCACAGATCTGAAGCTGCTGAGTTCAGGAAAATGCTAATGGCTTGCTGGCCTTTCCAGAGGGGCCGGGAGACAGTTGGGGAGAGCCTGGCCATCCTGCAGTTAGGTTCACTTTCTTTGTTATTTAAAATGTTGGCAACTACCCTTTAACTAATTCTTGACATGTCTTTTTTCCTTTTATTCCATAGGGTAGAATGGTTTTGAAGAAGAAAAAAAACCTGCTTTCTGACTGATTTGCCTTGAAGGAAAAAAGAACCTATTTTTGTGCATCGTTTACCAATCATGCCACACAAGCATTTATTTTTAGTACATTTTATTTTTTCATAAAATTGCTAATGCCAAAGCTTTGTATTAAAATAAATAATAAAATAAGCAGACTGTGTTGTTGAGTTTTGTTCTCCTGGCTGTGTTTGGAAGGTAGATTTGGAGAGCACATGTCCAGATCTCACCTGTTGTGTTTCAGAGGCAGAATGTGCTCATGACCCTGCCTGTGAGGAGCCGTGACATATTTTCTGTTGGTATTTTCATGCTGGCTCCTGCTGTGCCCAAAGAGAACCCGAGCTTGGGGACACCCTGTGTGGTAATGCCTCCTCGGGCACTCGGTTGAGTCACTCCATTTTATTTTCTCCAAGGTTGCCATTCACTCTGATAATTTCTTGTTCCTGACTGTTGACCTGCCTCCACCCAGAACACCAGCTCCACAGCAGCAGGGACATTGAACTGGGTCACTTGCCACTGTATCCCCCATACCTACTAGAGTGCTTTGCACATAGTAAGTGCTCAATAAATATTGTGGGGTGAAGGGATGAGTGTAAGAAAAATGTTCCAAAATACACATGAATCAGTAATATATCTGTCTGAGATTTCTTTTAACCTAGTATGTACAGTATTCTTTTTAAAACTGCAAATTCAAAAAAGTTGGCTGAGAGCAAATTTACATGTGTAAATGAAATGTTTTTGCTTTACTACTGAGGAAAATGTTGAAATATTTTATGTTATATTGAATCATATGTTTGAAGGATTATCAGTATATTATAAATGTTTTGAGCAGTAACTTCTCAACCTTGCCCCTCAGCTTACCTGTTGTGGAGCATCTTTTCATGTGCCTGTTGACCATCTGTATGTCTTTGAAGAAGTGTCTGTTCGGTCCTCTGCCTGTTTTTTAATTTTGTTACCTGTTTTATTGGTGTTGAGGTATATGAGTTCTTTACATGTTGTTGGATGTTAACCCCTTATCTGATAAATCATTTATGAATATATTCTCCCATACTGTAGGTTGCCTTTTTGTTCTGCTGATGGTGTCCTTTACTGTACAGAAGCTCTTAAATTTGATGTAGTCCCACTTGTTCATTTTGGATTTTGTTTCCCTTGCCCAAGGAGATGTGTCCAGGAAAATATTGCTCATACTTACGCTCAAGAGATTTTTGCCTACATTTTCTTCTAAGAGTTTTATGTTTTCATTTCTTACCTTTAATCCATTTTGAGTTTACTTTTGAGTATGGAGTTAAGACAGTAATTGAGTTTCATTCTCTTGCATGTAGCTGTCCAGTTTTCTCAGCACCGGTCATTGAAGAGACTATCTTTTCCTCATTGTATATTCATGTCTCCTTCATCCTTTACAGTTAATTAAACCATATATGCATGGGTTTATATCTGGGCTGTCTGTTCTGTTCCTTTAATCTGTGGGTCTGTTCTTGTGCCAGTACCAAATTGTTTTGATTACTGTAGCTTTGTAGTATAGCTTGAAGTCAGGGAGCATAATCCTCCCCCCAGTTTTCTTCTTTCTCAGGGTTACTTTGGCTATTTGGGGTCTTTTGTTGTTCCATATGAATTTACTTTGCTGAGTCCATTTATTCTGATAGTTTTTTGGTGGAGTCTTTAGGGTTTTCTATATATAATATCTTGTCATCTGCAAATAGTGACAGTTTTACTTCTTCCTTACCAGTTTGCATGCCTTTTATCTCTTTGTGTTGTCTGATTGCCATGGCTTGGATCTCCAGTACTGTGTTGAATAAAAGTGGGGAGAGTGGGCATCCTTGTCTTCTTCCTAATTTTAGAGGAAAAGCTCCTAGCTTTTCACATTGAGTATGATGTTAGCTGGGCATTTGTGGTATATGGCCTTATGTTGAGGTGCGAACCCTCTATACCCATTTTGTTGAGAGTTTTTATCATAAATAGATGTTGAATTTTGTCACACTTTTTCAGCATCTATTGAGATGATCATGTGGTTTTTATCCTTCATTTTGTTACTGTGGTGTATGATGTTGATTGATTTACAAATATACCATCCCTGGAATAAATCCCACTTGGTCATGGTGGATGATCCTTTTGATATATTTCTTAATTTGGTTTGCTAGTATTCTGTTGAGGATTTTTGCATCTATGTTCATCAGGGATATTGGTCTATAATTTCCTTTTTTTATAGTATCTTTGTCTGGTTTTGGTGTTAGAGTGATGCTGGCCTCAGAATTGATTTTGGAAGTATTTCCTCCTCTTCTACCTTTTGGAATACTTAGAAGGATGGGTATCAGCTCTTCAAAAGTTTGGTAGAATTCAGCTGTGAAGTGCTCTGATCCTAGTAGACTTTTGTTTGTTGGGAGTTTTTTGATTTCCAGTTTGATTTCATTGTTGGTAATTGCTCTGTTCAGATTTTCTCTTTCTTCCTGGGTCAATCTCAGAAGGTTGTATTTTGCCAGGAAGTTTATTCTAGGTTGTCCAATTTATTGACATATAATTTTTCATATTATTCTCTAGTAAGACTTTGTATTTCTGTGGTATCCTTTGTGAGTATTCCTTTTTTGTTTCTGATTTAGTTTATTTGTGTCCTTTCTTTTTTTCTTGATAAGTCTGGCTAAGGGTTTGTCTATTTTGTTTATTTTCTAAGAGAACCAGTTCTTGGTTTGGTTGATATTTTTCTATTGTTTTATTCTTTATTTTACTTATTTCTGCTCTGATCTTCATTATGTCCCTCCTACTAACTTAGGGTTTCATTTGTTCTTCTTTTTGTAGTTTCTTTAGTTGTAAGTTGAGGCTGTTTATTTGGGATTGTTCTTGTTTCTTGAGGTAGGCCTGTATTTCTATGTACATCTCCCTTGGAACAGCCTTTGCAGCATACCACAAATTTTGGACTGTTGAGTTTTTGTTTTCTTTTGTCTCCATATATTGCTTGATTTCTGTTTTGATATTTCATTGTTCCATTGATTATTTAGAAGCATGTTGTTTAGCCTCCATGTGTTTGTAGGTCTTTTTGTTTTCTTTGTGTAATTTATTTCTAGTTTCATACCATTGTGGTCCGAGAAGCCACTTGGTTGAATTTCGATCTTTTTAATTTATTGAGGCTTTTCTTGTGGCTTAGTATGTGATCTATTCTGGAAAACATTCCATGTACACTTGAGAAAATGTGTATCCTGTTGCTTTGAGTGGAATGTTCTGTAGATATGTTAAGTTCATCTGATCTAACATATTATTCAGTGCATCTGTTTCCTTATTTTCTCTCTGGTTGATCTGTTGATGTGAATGGTGTGTTAAAGTCTTGTAAAATGAAGGTGTTGCAGTGTATTTCCCCCTTTAATTTTGTTAGTATTTGTTTTACATATTTAGGTGCTCCTATGTTGGGTGCATAGATATTCATAATGGTTATATCCTCTTGTTGGACTGACCCCTTTATCATTATGTAATGTCCTTTGTCTCTTGTTACTTTCTTTGTTTTGAAATCTATTTTGTCTGATACAAGTATTGCTACTCCTGCTTTATTCTCCCTATTTTTTGCATGAAATATCTTTTTCCATCCCTTCACTTTTCAGTCTGTGTTTGTCTTTGTGTCTGGAATGAATCTCTTGTAGGCAGCATATAAATATATCTTGATTGTTTATCCATTCTGCCACTCTCTGTCTTTTGATTGGTTCATTCAGTCCATTTACATTTAAGCTAGTTATTATAGGTATGTACTTATTGCCATTTTATTAATGGTTTTCTGGTTGTTTTTGTAGTTCCTCTCTGTTCCTTTCCTCCTCTTTTATACTCCCTCTCTTTTATTTGATGGTTTTCTTTAGTATTGTGACTGGACTCCTCTTTTTTAATTTTTTGTGTATCTTTTGTACACTTTAGGTTTGTGATTACCATAAGATTCAAGGATAGCTTCCTTACTATATAACACTCTATATTAAGTTAATGATCACTCTTTTTCAAACACTGTCTAAAAGTACTTCTATTTTCTTCTTCTTCCTCCACACTTTATTGTAGGTCACAATCTGCATTTTACATAATTTTTGTGTATCCCTTGATTGATTTTGTATATAGTTGGTTTTACTACTTTTGTTTTAATCTCATACCTGCTTAGTAATTAATTGGTCTACTATCTTTACTGTGGGTTTATTTTTGCTGGTGAAAAATTATTTAGGCTTGAGAACATTTTCATCTACAGAAGTCCCTTTAACATACCCCATAATGCCAGTTTAGCGGTTATAGATTCCTTCAGCCATCATTTATCTGGGAATGTTTAATCTCTCCTTCCAAATTATGATAATCTTGCCAGTAGAGGATTCTTGGTTGAAGGTCTTCTGTTTCAATACATTAAATATTTCATGCCACTCCCTTCTGGCCTATAAAGTTTCTGCTGAGAAGTCTGCTGAAAGCCTGATGAGGCTTCCCTTATAAGTAATCATTTTTCTCTCTGTGGCTGCTTTCAAAGTAAGCTTTGTCATTTTAGTTACTCTAGGTCCTGGTGTTGTCTACCTGGTTTCCTTTTGTTAGGGGCTGTCTGTACTTCCATGACCTGAGTGAGGAAGTTTTCAACAATTATTTCCTCATAGAGACTTTCTATCCCTTTGTTTCTCTTTTCTTCTCATACTCCTCTTTGGATTGATCACACAGCTCTCTTATCCTTCTTTCATTCCTAGAAATTCTTTTTTCTCTCTGTTCCCCAGGTTTGTTGTCTTCTTGTTCTCTAATTTCCATCTCATTGATTGTCTCCTCTCCTTGCAGAATCTATTATTCATTCCCCCCATTGTGTAGTTCATTTTGGTTACTATATTCTTCAGCTCTGAGTGGCTCTTTTTAGTTCTTCTATCTCTCTGTTGAAGTCCTCCCTGAGATCTGCAATACTTTTCTGCAGCTCAAAGAGTTTACTTATGACCGTTACTTTGAAATCTTTATCAAGAAGATTGATGATCTCCATTTCATTTAGCCCTCTTTCTGGTGACTTATCCTGTAGTTTTGTTTGGAACATATTCCCCTGCCTCATTTTCTTGGGGTTTCTGTGTTTTTCCTTTGTATTAGATGGATCTGCTATGCTTCTTGGTCTAGAGAGTAATGGCTTTCTGAAGAAGGCATCCTATGGTGCCCAGAAGCTCAGACTCTTTCCTCTCCAGCACCTGGTTCTCCTTTGTGGTGGAGCCCCAGTTGCTGTTGATGGGCAGGGGGCAGGGCCTACTTTCTGTCTACAGGCAGTAATCTTAGTCTGGTGCAGCTGGCAGTTTGCCTCAGCCAATCAGAGCACTGGGGCTGTCCTCTGCTCTGCAGCAGTAGTGGGGCTGCAGGGCTAATGGGGTGGGCAGGGCAGTGGCAGGCTCTGGGGCAGGGTGTGTGTGGTGAGTCCCCCGTGGCTGGGTGTGCGGTAGCAGCATCTTCTTGACTCCCCCTGGGGGCAGTGAGGTGTAGCGCCTGGCTTGGCCTCCCAAGGAGAGGAAGGAGCACTCAGAGCTGGCTCCTGCAGACACCTCCCCAGCTGGGCTGAAACGGAGCTGAGAAAGCTGGGAGAGCCTCCCTCTGCCCACGAGGCAGCAAAGTCTGATGCTGCTTGTGAAGTGGGCTGGCCCGCTCATGGGGCACAGGGCAGCACCTCGGGGTTGAGCTGCTAGTGAGGGGGATGGAGTATCTGGGCTCCAGAGAGTGCCCAACCTGTTGGGCCGAGGGAGGGCTTGGGGAATGTCCTCTACCTGTCCTTTTCCTGAAGAGAGAACTCTGTCCAGCCCTTGTCCTTCTGGTTCCCCTCCCACTGCTGGTAAATATTTCAAACAGCTGCCTCTGTGTTGGGTCTCAGTGGGACCAGCAGAGTGTGCCTGTCCTCTGCAAATAGCTGGAGTCTCAGCTCCCAAAGTCTCCAACTCTTCCCCGGGGTCCAGCCCCACTAATCACCAGAACCCAATGCCTGCAGACTCGTGCTCCCAAAGCAGCTCTCCAGGGCCAGGTGTGCAGAGTTCCTGGGCACCTATCCCATCCCAGCTCCATTCCTCTTCCACCTGTGAGCTGGGCTGGGAGAAGGGCTGGGGTCCATATGAATTGTGGGTCTGCCACTCTACCCTTCTCTGTGAGGGCTTCTATTCTTCCCCAGTGTAGGTGGTCTGTCCTGCAGTCTTCAGGCCGTTTTCAGGGTCAGCTGTATTTGCTGTAGTTGCTTCATGTGTGTGTGACAGAGAGAGAGAGAGGGAGGGAGGGAGGGAGGAGGTTTCTGCCTTGCCTTCCTACTCCCCATCTTTTTCTCTCCCATCCTTCTTTTTCTCTTAAAGTGGAAGATAAGGTTATTGATTTCAAATCTTTCTTCTTTTTTAGTAAAACCATTTACAGCTATAAATTTCTAAGTACAGTTTTTCCCATCCATAAGTTTTGGTATGTTGTGGTTTTTATATATTAGAGTATTTTCTAGTTTTCCCATATTTCTCTTTTGACCCATTGGTTATTTAGCTGTATGTTGTTTGATCCCACATATTTGTGAATTTCCCAATTTTCATTCCGTTATATTTATAACATTATTCCACTATGACTGGAAAACAAACTTTGTGTGATTTCAATCATTTTAAATTTATTGAGGCTTGTTTTATGACCTGCACACAGGTCTGTCCTGGAGAATGTTCCACGTGCACTTGAGAAGAATATATATTCTGGTAGATGCTCTGTCGGTATCTGTCAGGTCTAGTTGGTTAATAGTGTTATTCACATCTTCTCTTTCCTTGCTTGCCTTCTATCCATTATTGATGTGGGGTATTGAGGACTCCAACGATTATAATTGAACTGTCTGTTTCTCCCTTCATCTGTGTCAGCTTTTGCCTCACATACTTTGGACTTTTTCTGTTAGGTACATAAAAGGTTAAAGGAATTTTAAAAGCAGTAGTTATCCATTATCTGTTGCGATTCACGGTTCCGTGACCCCCCTAATGTTTGCAGCGCACCAGATGCTAGGGAGTTCAGCTGAGTGTGTTTGACCGTATTCTCCAGAGTGGGCTTTGTTACATGGACATCTTCCTGAATACCTACAAAATGTTCTTTTCTCCTAGCAGTGTTTTCATAAGTTAGTAATGTGGTTCCTCCCCACCTAGCTGTGCTCCAGCAGAAATCAAATCAGTCGTTCCCTTTCTGTTCCTCCCCATCTGCAGTGAGTTGTTGCCCTCCTTTGTCAGCAGGCAGCAGAGGGGGGACTGTCAAATGGTGATGTTACTGTCTCTCTAAATGTTCTTTCACCCTTCTCACATATTTCACATCCTAGCAGAGAGTGAGGCTTTTTTTTTTTTAAGAGTAGGTGCTGTTCAGAGCCAAATATAGATTTTTGCAAGAGCTAAGAAACGAAATGAGTGAGCTAATAGGATGGGGCTTTCCCTCAATCTTAGGGAACATTTGTCATTGGCCAGGGAAATTTGAACCTGATGTTTAGTAGCTCTGAGTTTTAACTGACATTAAATTTTTATGCTTCAATTACTCATGGTCTCAGTAACCATGAAACTGGCATGTTGTGTATATGTAGGCGTGTGTGCACATCGCAGTGGGTTGTGTGCATGTAGGCTGTGTGCACATGCTCCCTCAGGTGGGGTTTTGTTCCTTAGACCCAGAGTTAGAATCAGCACAGTTACTTCTTCATAGTCATGATGCTATCAACTAAGAAGTCAGCTTTATGAATATAAGCAATGTATGAAGTTGAATGATTTCTTGTTTACTATTTTAAAACTTGGAAAATGACCAGAAATTAATCTGGAACAGATGTGATTATTTAAGTTTTAAATCCTTGTTGGACAAAGTTTTGAAATCCATGAGGCATAGGTTGTTTTTTTACACACACACTCACAGTTTTTAAGGGTATTTTATTTCAAGGAAGCCTCAGGGTTTACAATAGACCAATGTGGGTAAGAATATAGTTTATTGTCCAAAGAGCCTCCACTGGAAAGCAGCTCACCTGATCCCGTCTGGCGGCCTCAGGCAGAACACTGAAGCCTGAAGGAATTAACGCTAGTTTCTCTTCAGCCAGCTAGGCTGTAACTGTAGAGTCTTCAGTAGTTGAGAAAAGATCCTGAGGGTGTTCTTGACTTCTTATCTACCAAATTATTTGATCATGTTAAATTCCTTATCAAGACAGTTTAAGAATGAACCTAATGGCAAAAAATAGAACAAAGAATCCAACCGAAATAGAAATTGCCATGCTAGATCTCTGCTGTGAAGCTGGGCAGGAGAAAGCTTAATGGCCAGCAGTTGCAGATCACGGAGGTGAGGAGGACACTGTGCACGGTGGCTTATATGCGTTATCACTTTAATCTTGGCAGCATCCCAATGAGAGGAGGTGCAGTTGCTTTCCTCCTTTACAAATGAAGAAACTGAGGCTTAGAGAAGGTCAAATAACTTGGCCAAGATCACTCACCTATCAAGCGGCGAAGTCAGAGATGAGGCTGAGGCAGCCCAGGGATAACATTCCTAACGGCCGGCCATGCTCCTGCCCTGAGACCACTGGGCCAACATCTGCTAAGCTGTGCGCAGTTCTTGCCCTTTAGGAATTCAGGGTCTCAGGGGAAAAACAAGATGACCAGAGGGAACTATGAGGGCTGAGCTGGTGCATGCACAGCCCCCCACACACACTGGAAGTTAGTGAATCACCGCAATAATAATAGCACAGAGTGCTTACTCTGTGGTAGGCACTGTCCTAAGCGTTTTACATACCTTAACTCATTTAATCTTTGCAACAACCTTATTATTAACTCCCATTTTATAAATGAGGAAGTAGGTCTAGAGAATCTAGTAACCAGCCAGGGCTAAGTTCTAACCCCCACTCTGTTTTGCCTCTTAGAGAAGCCCACCAAGGGGAAGGGCGGGTTATGGGGCATCCTGACCAGTGGACCTGTGTGTATGAAACATGATGGCAGGAGAGGCTGAGAAGTGTGATGGGCTTGGATGTAGGGCACAGCAGGGTTGGTGAGAGGCGTCCCAGATACTCTGTCACAGAGCATGGCCTTCCCAGCAGGCAGCCACCAGGAGGCTGGTGGATTTGGGAAGGTGTGAATTAGATGCAGACTGGCTCCTGAAATGGAGATAATGGGGTCACTAAAGAAAGCAGGTAGAGGTGCTATTTAGCACATTACAGCTTAGAAGGACAAGAAATAGGATTAAAGCAGTGGAGTCAGTGACAGGAGGAAGATTCTAGAAAACCAGAGTAAGGTGACCTCCAGGAAGAATGTGCTCCCACAGGAGAGCAGCAGCCCCAGGAGCCGCAGCGGCGCATGCGTGCCAGCTGGGCGCGCAGCTCGCGGACGCGCTTTCCTTAGCACCGAGTCCAAACAGCAGGCGGCAGTAACAGGAGGGGGCAGCAGCTGAGCCGAGTCCAGCCTGAGGATGAGGAAGGGCGAGGCAGACCAGGGGATGGAAAGATGCCCAGGGTGGGTGTGCAGAACCAGGCCGCCAGCCTGGCCAGCCCGAGGAGGCTTCCAGGAACTGGGAGCGCATCTGGTTATCTGGAAAGCACATCCAGTTCCTTTACTCTTGGTGCCTTTACCTTAAAGCTTTTCAGCCAAGGGCCTTTTGAAGAAAATGTCAGCTAGTCTGGCCCACCCCAAGGGAAAGGCGTTTTTTCCCCGGTGGGGGGAGGGGGGTGCGGTTGAGGAAGCTGAGGCGATGCTGCCCACGGCCTCAGGGTGGCGCCTCTTCCTGCTCAGGACGCCCCCAGAGCTGGGGCGCAGAGGCAGCTGCAGGGCGAGGGGATCTCCCCCCCCCCCCAAGGCTTCCTTCCTTTTTACACGCATACCGCAGGCCCACACCACACCACACAGGACTGAAACTCTCCTCCACGCGTGGACAGTGAAGAAGCATTCCGACTTCAAAGGCATAAATGACTTATTTCTGTTCAGACCCAGACAAGTGAGCTCCTGGCTTTTCATCACGGCTGTAATAGAGGGAAGTTGTGTTCCAGGGGGTTGGGCTACTTTATCAAGCAAACATGTGAAAGCCCCTGGCACCCCAGTGAGAGGCCGACACGGGGCTGAAGGGGCCTGCAGCTCCCTGTGGGAAGTCACGACAGCGCGGGCACTGCTGGGGCAATAGGCAGGATTGGCAGCTTGTAAGTGGCATTTATCGTTGAGTGGCGGCCCCTGAAACTCAGGCTCCCACTCCCAACCGGACCTCCTCAGGTGGAAGCGTGCGCGAGCAGCCCAGGACCCGCCAAGTTCACAGCTCGCACGTATCATTTAGTTTCCTGTGGAGTCCCAACCCTGCGAAGCTTTGCACGAAACAAATTCAGTGTCCTTTGTCGCTCTGAAGACTTCACCAGCACAGCCCGCAAAAGGACGCATGCACGGAGCAGCACTCCTGGGGCCCCAGCCCGCGGGGTCGACCCCTGGCTGCAGTCCCAGCCCCCCAGCTGCCAGAATTGGGACCAGCGTGTCTGTGAAACCACCTGGTGCGCTGTTGCCTAGCAATGTTTGGTTCTTCCTATCTTGTATGCAAGATGTGCTGAACCCACCTTGGTGGTGGGAAAGCCCGCCGAGGTTTGCCACCCGTCTTCTGCTCCACGTTTGGGTTCTTCGGGCACCACTGCCTTCGCCCGTGTTCACCCGGTTCGCACCCGTCTTCACGTAGGAACGTGTGTCTCAGGTCCGGTGACGACGGGTGAAGCCCTTTGAAAGGACTCTTCGAAAGGCTGTCTCACCTCTAGCACCAATTCCTTTTTATAAAAGATTTTTTTATAGTTGAAATACAATATTATATCGGTTTCAGGCATATAGCCCAGTGATTCTACAATGAAACGCATACTGAATGCCCATGTTGGCAAGTGGGGCCACCGTCTGTCAGCAGACAGAGCTGTGGCAGTATTACTGTTCCTATGCTGTACTTTTCATCATGTGACAATTATTCTGTAATTGGAAATGTGTGCCTCTTTATCCCCTTCACCTATTTCATCCAATTCCTGTTTTACTTGAGGAAAGCTTTATATGAAAATTCTAGTCGTTTATTGCCTTCAACAGATACAGCAGCCCTTAAGCCCAAAGCATAGCAATAAAATAAAGCTTTGCCACTTGTGAGCAAATATATGCACCTGCTCTGGAAATGGGGCCTGCAGGGAGGCTAGAAATGGCACTGAAGATCAGAGGAAAGGTTTTTTGAAAAGTGGGGTAGGAGCCCCCATTCAGAGCCAGGCTCCGTGAATTCTTGATACCTCAGAATAAAGACTTGAGCATTGTCTAGTTTCTTTAAGAAGACACAAGACACAGATATGTAGATTACACTGTTACTTTGAATATAGGAACACCAAGAGATTGCCATAGTAAAAGCAATTCTTAACATGTGCCAGATCCTTCAAGTGTTTAGTTGGGTCTTTTGTAGACAGCACCAAGTGCTGAAGACTTAACCAGTCTTCCTCTGTGTAATCGGATTCAAATTTCTGGAAAGAAAGAAAAGCAGTAGCAACTTGGTATTTTTTACATCAAAGTTGTTATCAGGATCTTGAAGTCCTGGAGCTGTGTTTGAATGTTAATTAATGTTGATTGCCTTGGAAAGAGTCTGCCTTCCCTGAGCCTAAGGTACTCCTATAGCACTCAAGAGGGTTGCCTCTGGGGAATTTCTATTATTGTTAAATATTTCCTGCAGTTTGATCATGACTACAATCCAAGTTACTTATGTGTTCAGAAAATCAAACTGAAAGACACCTTCGCTTTGATTCAGAGTTTCCTGGATCTGCTTCTAGCTTTATGATTTTGACCAGGTTATCTCAATTCTCTGAGCCTCAGTTTTCTTCTTTATGAAGTAAGAACAACATAGCTATTTTGCAGAGTTGTTGTGAAATTACATATAAATATTAAGTTTTTCCCCTTTACTCCTTTTCCTAGTGCTTAGAAATCATTTCAAATTATTTTTCTGAATAATTTTTTTAAGTCAAAAAAATGCAAAAGGGTTTAAGGTGGAAACTACATCTCCCTACCACCCCACCCAGTCCACCGGGCCTCTCCGGTTGCCTAGGTATGCTGTGCATATACAAACATACGCTTCCATCCACGCCTTTTTAAGAGAAATATCAGCCCAGTATACACATTGTCCTTCCCCAACAAAATCTGTCCTACACATAGTTTTAGAACAAAGTACCTATTGGTCACTGATCTGTTAATTTTCCTTTAGCCCAAAGCGGGAAAAAGACATTTCTAAGGCTTTCTGCCAAAGAATCCCTACCTTACAAACACAGAAGAGAGTTGGAGATGACAGTGGGAATATGGTTACCCAGAGCAACAAATTAACACAGGGTGTTTTAGGAATATATGTAACATCCTCAAAAAGAACTTTATACCTTTTAAGTCTGGAAATCTCAGAAAGGAACTTCGCAAATACTGTCACAAGGCATTCTAATGGTTCCACTTGTAGGCAGTGAGGACTGTCCTTTCGTGAGTGTTCCCTGTCTCCGTCTTGATCATACAGGTTTCTCCTAAATGGCTCTCCTCTACAGAATTCTGTTCCTTTTCTGCATCAGCATTGACAATAGCCTTAAGTGTCTAAAACTCCCTCTTATGAAAGTTTGCAATTTCAAGGCATAGGCAGGCTTCCATTTGCTCTTTGCTAGAACTGGATCAGAAAACAAGTACTTAACAAATCTGAGGCCAAGAATACGAAGAATAGATTTCTCAAAAAAAAAAACACGTGGACTGTAGTACTCTTCCTGCCAAGTGTTTAGCGATGATCCCACATCAGTGCATGAAGGTCTATCTGCCTCATTCTCTTTTAATATTGACAAATGCATTCTATATTGAATCAGTTCTCAACTGACAAACCTTTCAGTTGTTTTCAATCTTGATAATCTTTATGAAAGCTGTACAACTACCAGAACCAGTGATAACCAGAAACACCACTTGTTGATGAATCTCTACCTACTTGGTTGCTCCTTAGTGCAAAAGCCCTCTTTGCTTCATGCTGAGGTTCTTTCAAGTTAAAACTGTTTGGACACAAATTAGTGATCTCTAGTTGGAGTATACATCCTAACCAGCTCAATTCTATGGAGTATTTACTGGCAAAATGTAAAGAGACTGAGATATAAAATGATCTGAGTTGTACCCATGAAACAGCAAATAGGACAACACACATAATCAGGGACTTATGTTTGCAGAGAACTGCAAAATCATCTCTATTTTATTTTTTTTATTGCATAAATCAATTTCAAAATTCTGAAGTCTAGAAGGACTTTAAGTCACACTAAGAGAACTCTAAGCCATTGAGACCAAGTGATCAGGTAGGTTTCTGCTTCTGCTAATGTCATACTGGCCTGCCACAGTCTAGCCTTCATACCCAGCACAACCAGAGAATACAGAAAAAAGCACCTTTTAGAATCATTCTATTTTAAGACATTGAAGAGCTGTCAGTGCAGCAAGGACTTGAGGAACCAAGAGCCCAGAGACAAGGGAGGTTCAACAATATGAACGCAATGTTCAGCGCTGCTTTTCAAGGCATTTGACATTTCATAAACAATGGCTGAGAAGTGACTAGAATGTAGTAACTGAAAGACTGAGATGAGAGCTCAGGCACTGGGAGCATGAGATAAAACTTTGAGTTCAGGGCTCCCCGAGAACAATGAGGCCCAATAAACTCCCTAGGCTTTCCATTGGCATACACAAAGTGATATACTCTCGAAGTAGAGGCTGAACCAGAATTTGAATAGCCCTCCCAAAGACTGAGGCCCAACTTTGAATCTGCTTGATTTCTAAGTAAATGGAAGACTATGCTCATACCCTAAAAGTGGTATGTCCCTTCCAGAAGCAACAGAAAATCCTCCAAAGGGCGATACCACCATCAGCAGCCTCAGACTGCCTATACATTTTTCATATATACTGTCCATCAATCAAAAATACCAGGCATACCAGAAGCCCAAGTGACCAAAAAAGAGGAAAAACAAGAAATAGCAATGGATCCACAGAAATACAAATATCAAAAATATCAGATACAGACTTTAAAATAAATTTAAGTATGTTCAAAAAACCAGTGACAAGATGGATAATTTCAGGAATAATGGAAATGAAAAATATAATAATTGAAACACTCAATAGAAGGTTTAACATCCAACTTAAACATCACTAAAGAAAGGATTTGTGAACTGGAATACAGATCATGAGAAAAATATCCAACCTGACACATAAAAAGAAAAATACAGAAAAAGCACAAGAGTATTTAGCTCATTGTGAGAAAAAAAAGTCTAACATACATGTAATTCAAGTCATAGAAAGAAAGGAGATAGAGTGAGGCAGAAGCAATATTTGAAGAGATAGAGACTGTGATTTTCCAAAACTGACAAAAGATATCAAACCACAGTCAAGAAAACCACAGATACATCATAGTAAAACTCAGGTGGGGGAGTTGGGGGAAAGGCAAAGAAAAACTTAAAAGCAGTTAGAGGAAAAAAAAGATGCAT
>JAQQAC010025234.1:3133982-3260948 GCA_029783875.1 Phataginus tricuspis
TGTTTGTTGAGGTGCGTGAGTTCTTTATATATTTTGGATGTCAACCCCTTATCGGATACGTCATTTATGAATATATTCTCCCATACTGTAGGATGTCTTTTTGTTCTACTGATGGTGTCTTTTGCTGTACAGAAGCTTTTCAGCTTGATATAGTCCCACTTGTTCATTTTTGCTTTTGTTTCCCTTGCCCGGGGAGATAGGTTCATGAAGAAGTCGTTCACGTTTATGTCCAAGAGATTTTTGCCATGTTTTTTTCTAAGAGTTTTATGGTTTCATGATTTACATTCAGGTCTTTGAGTTGACTTTTGTGTATGGGGTTAGACAGTAGTCCAGTTTCATTCTCTTACATGTAGCTGTCCAGTTTTTCCAACACCAGCTGCTGAAGAGGCTGTCATCTCCCCATTGTATATCCAAGATGGACACTATTAAAATAATACTTATTCATTTCCAGTTGCCACTGCAATGAATTACCATGAACTTAGTGGCTTAAAATGCAAGTTCATTATTGGACTGTCCTGGAAGTCCCAAGTCTAAAATGGGTCCCATGGGCTAAAATCAAGGTGCTGGCAGGGCTGCATTCCTCGTGGAGGCTTAAGTGGGGAGAGTCCGTGTCCCTGCCTTTTCCAGCCTCTAGGGCCATTTGTATTCCTAGTGTCCTGGCCCCTTGCTTCATCTTTAACACCAGCAGCACAGCATCTTCCAGTCATTCATCTCTCTGCCATTTCTGTCCCTACTTCCCAGTGACCCTCCGTAGAAGGGCCCCAGTGGTTATTTTGAGCTCACTCAAATAAGCCGGTATCACCTCCCCATGCCAGGATCCTTTCTTAATCGCATCTGCAAAGTCCCCTTTGTATATGAGGTGGCATGTTCCCAGGCTCTGGGGATTGGGGTGCGCACATCTTTGGGGACTTTTACTTGGCCTGCCACATAACAGCTTAAACCAAAACTCAGGAAAAAGCAGGAAACCTAGATATGCCAAAAACTATTTTAAAAATTGAATCAATCATTTTAAGTCTGTGCAGCAATTTTTAGTCTGGTTCTATGAGCCAACACACAAAATCCCAACCCTGTGAGCCAGGCCAGCCCATTCCCGTTGGTGGGGACTGTTCCTCCTGCGTAGAGGCCAGTGGAGAATAAGAGCAGGCCATGTCAGACCCTCTGCTCCCTGCCCAGGGATCTCCTAGGAGCAGCTGCAGGGAGTGGGGGGTGGGGGTGCAAGGGGCAGGGTGCTGGAGGTGCCTCACAGGCTGTTCAGGGCCCACGTCGCCATTCACTGGTGGGGCTGCCTCCCAGCCTCCCAGTGGGTGGAACTGAGGGCAGCAGAAGCAAAGGTGGGACCGGGTAATGAGGAGGCTTTGCCAGAGACTTTTCCTGGGTGAAGAGTTGGTCCCTGTGGGAGCATCATGGGAAAGCACCAGAGGCAGCTTGAGAAGAGGAGACACTGACATCGAAGCTACAGCGTTGCCGGCGATGCTGAGATTTCGTCAGCCCACATCCCACCTCCTGGTCCTTGCCTGCGCTCCTGGCTGCCCTTCCTGCCCATGAACGGAGGGGTGCGAGGCCCCCAGGAAGCCTGGCAGAAGCAGCAGGCCAAGCCCCAGGCCCTGGCCTTGAATCTCCTTTGTTTATCAAGTACTTATCCTGGAAAACCTGCATGTGGGTTTTGAGCCGAGTGTGCTAAGAACCTCTTTTATCCCAAGAGGTTTGAGACTGGCCCTGTGGCCCCGGGTGATGTCTGGGCACCCTGAGCCCAGTGAGATGCTGGCAAGATGCAGCATCGAAGTGCCCTGAGCTGGGGGCCCTGTGGGCAGGGTCAAGAGTCAGGGGCCCCGACTCCTACATGGGGGGAAGGGTGGATCAAATACAGAACATTATCCAAGATGTTGAAAAGCACTTCGCAGAACAGTGCCACAGCGGGATGCCATTAGGGTAAAGAAGAAGGAAAGAGAGAGTTTGCGTTTGCTCAGAGGCCTTCAGTGCCTGCGTGTCTGGGAGGAACCCAGCAAATTGGCCGCAGGAGGAGAGGAGGCTCCCTCATCACTGAAATGCACACTTTACTACTGTGTGCACTTATGCCATGTCTGTGCATTTTATTTTTCAGAAATTTTACATAAAAATAAATAAAATGTTTATTAAAAAGTCACTGTTCCAAACCAGCGATGGTAACCGCTCAGGGCGTTGAGGGATTTGCCCAGCATCTGTCTGGCCATGTGCTGCAACTGCAGCCCCTAGAGCAACTTACTGGCTGCCCTTCCTAGAGGCCTGGGTCCCACTGCCTGGGTTCCCTGGGGCCATGGGGGCCTGTGGCCTGCCAGGAACCAGCCCCATATCCTCCTCCAGGGCATCATCGCAGAAGAGAACAAGAACCTGCAGCCCCAGGGAGACGAGGACCCCGGGAAATTCAAGGAGGCCGAGGTGAAGATGCGGAAGCAGTTCGGGATGCCTGAGGGGGAGAAGCTGGTCAACTACTACTCCTGCAGCTACTGGAAGGGCCGTGTGCCCCGGCAGGGCTGGCTCTACCTGACCGTCAACCACCTGTGCTTCTACTCCTTCCTGCTGGGGAAGGAGGGTGAGTGGGCTGGGCCCTCATCCCCAGCTCCTCTGCCTGCACACACCCACCATAGGGTCTCCCCAAACCCAGTGCTCCTCAGCGGCCCACAGCAGGAAGCCCAAAGGTGAGCCTGGCACACATCTGGCTCCCAGGGGCTCCTGTCATAGCCACATCCTCTGGCCTGGTTCACGTGTCTCTGCACAGGGCCTTCCATCCCTCTTAAGTATTCAAGGGTACATGCCATCCCTGAGTGGCTGCAGGTTCCTCCCTGAAGGACAGCCTGGCCTCAGGACACAAGGCTGACTCCCGGCGGAGCCAGCACCTCTGCCACATCACCCCCAGAGAGTCCCAGGTTGGGGCCATTTGCAGGATTGCCTTTCCTGAGCCCTGCAAGGCCTTCTCCTGCCACAAACACCTGCTACATCCTTCCCTGCCCTACTCCAGCCCTCACACCTCCACATCAGGAAGGGCCAGGCTCCTCTCTGTGCTGGCGGCCCCACATCAGTGCATTCTCTCTAGGAGGGCTTTGCAGGGTGGGGGTCTCAGCTAAGTCACCTCCCCACATTCATTCACATCAACCTTCAGCCGTCTGTGGGACAGATGTTCACCCAGGATGTTCCCTGGGGCCCAGTGCTGGGTTGGCCTGGGATGCAGCAGAGACCCCAACAGCCTGGTCCCTCCTTGTGGGGCTCAAATCCCAGCACCACCAGGCTCAGGCACAGAGGCACATGGTCAGGGTCACCTCGGGGGGCAGGTGGGAGTCAGCCCTACCCTGCAGCCCATTTGACCCATGGGTGTGTCTGTCCCCATGGGCATCCAGTGAGCCTGGTGGTGCAGTGGGTGGACATCACACGGCTGGAGAAGAATGCCACCCTGCTCTTCCCTGAGAGCATCCGCGTGGACACCCGGGACCAGGAACTCTTCTTCTCCATGTTTCTCAACATCAGCGAGACCTTCAAGCTCATGGAGCAGCTGGCTAACCTAGCCATGCGGCAGCTGCTGGACAGTGAGGGCTTCCTGGAGGACAAGGCACTGCCCCAGCCCACCCGGCCGCACAGGAACATCTCGGCCTTGAAGCGGTGGGTTGCCCCCCTCCCCAACCCCGCCTGCCCCTTGTCAGGAGGGTCCTGACCCCGAGGCCCATCCCAGGTTCCCAGTGGGAGGAGGGCCCGTAAAAGGCTGGCTGCAGGTCCTTGGGGCGGGCACTGGGAGACCAGGAGGTGTGCTTCTAAAGTGCCCACCACGGACGTGCAGGGAGTTCTTCCCATGCTTTTTCTCAAAGCCCTGTGATGAGGGGGTGCTCGTGCGCTCCTTGGTCTCAGGTGGAAGCTCAGGCGCAGAGAGGTTGAGTAACTTGCCCGAGGCCCCTCAGTGAGTGGCAGTGGAGCTACCAGACTGTCATACCTCCTTCCTCGCTCATAGGGCCCCAGAGGCCACGTCTGGAAGACCTGTGTGCACCCAGGCTTGGGGTGCACAGCCTCCAGCCCTCTGTGACTGACAGCTATTCCCTGGACCCTTTGGCCCCTTGTAGCCATGGGGCCCAGGTCTGGGACTGAGGTGCAGCCAGGGAGACGGCCTCTGGGAGCCAGCCTCCCTGTGGTGCAGAGTTGTAGACACAGAAACAAGTAACTGCACCCTACTCTGCACCCCACCCTTCTCACTGTCCTCGGTTATGGCTCCATGGGGAATCTGCAAGGCTGGCAGGAGCTGAGAGGTTCCCAGATTCATGCCCATGTGCTTAGAGACCTTGTGCCGGCCTGGCCATTTCCTCGTTGTACCCAGAGACCAAGGCATAGGTCGACGGTGTGCCTTCAGGACCAGAAAGCCATCCAAGGATGTCAGTCTCCCAGTGCAAGTGACAGGGTTGCTTTTGGAACCTTCCAGAAAGAAAAGCAGGGCCAGGACTTGACACTGACCATCGTGGTGTGCCCACCAGGCACTGCTCAGGCTGCAGGCAGCCACTGGGGCTGGGAGGAGAGAGAGAGATGTTTATGAGGGAATTGCCAGCAGAGGCAAGGAGCCGGGTGCCAGAGGTTGCCTCATGCAGCCTGCAGACAGGCAAGCATGTGTTTCAGTTCAACAAGGGCACCACACGGTTTAGTCTTAGTGCCACACCTGCCTGTCAAAAGGCCCTCATCTGGGTGTCTAGGTGGGGCTGGGTCTTCCAGTGAGAAGCAAGCCGGGAGGGTGCAAGGACCTCTGCGCGCTGGGTACCAGACGCTGGGCTCTGCCTCCCCAGTGCCAAGCAAGCAGCATATCACCCCTGCCAGCTCCTGGTGCCCCCCACAGATACCAGGTCCCCAGGGCATGCTGTTTTCTGACCACTCCTCTGCTGGTCAGACAGATGTGTCACATCGTGCTTGGCCATCAAACATGCATGTTTTACTGACCTCTATAATGCTGGGGACTTGTTCACAGGAGGACCCCAAAGAGCCCAAATCCAGTATGGAAACCAAGGCCCTGAGGCCCCCTCTTGCTGTCCTGGCCCCAACTCTTGTCTCCCTTTCTTCCACCCCACCTTGGTTTCCCCAGAGACTTGGATGCCCGAGCCAAGAATGAGTGGTACCGGGCCACGTTCCGGCTGCCCCAGGACGAGCGCCTGGATGGCCACACAGGCTGTACCCTGTGGACCCCTTTCAGCAAGCTGCATATTCCTGGCCAAATGTTCATCTCCGGCAACTACATCTGCTTCGCCAGCAAGGAGAGGGATGCCTGCCACCTCATCATACCCCTGCGGGAGGTGAGCCCAGGCCCCGCGCCAGCCTGCCACACCTACAAGCATGCACACGTGTGTGTATGCATAAACGTACACACCACACACGTATGTACACTTAAACTTTACACACATGTATGCACGCTTGTATGCATATATTCACGCACACATGTACACTTAATGCATACACACACCACACCCCTGCTCACTCTGCCCCCAGCTTCTCCAGCCTTGTCCATTGAGCCAGTCCAGCCCCCTCAGAGTGGCCGCTGGGCCTCTGCCCTGACCTCTGCCCCAGTTCCTCACCTGGCTACACCAGGGCTCAGCTCACTTGCTTCCTCCCCACAGGTGCCTTCCGTGCAAAGCAGCCCGGTGGCCTCTAGCTCCCCCTCTTGCCCCTGCTGACAGTGCTTCACCTGCATGTCCTTTGTCTGTCCCCACCCCAGGCTGCAGGCTCTGCAGGGCCACCCCTTGAAAGCCCACCCTGCCCTCTCCGTGCCTGTACTTCTCTGTCCACACGCCTTGGGGTCAGGTCTGGACCCAGGATGCCCTGTCATCATGTGTTCTGGGAGCCAGTGCCTAGGATGCCGTGCCATAACTGGCCGTCCCTGGGAAGCCAGGAGGGCCAGCAGCCAGGCTCAGCACGGGACATTCTGCCTCATCATCCTCAGGACAGCCCCACAAAGCCAATGTGCTCAGCCCTGTCGTTGACAGCTGAAAAACGAGGCCTAGACATGCTCATAACTTGCTCCAGGTCACCAGCAGTGAGTGGCAGTGTCAGCATATGAACCCAGTGGGGCCCAGAGAGCCACTTGTCCACTCACGGCACCCTGGGCAGGAGGGGGCAGTGAGGCCACTGTGCACTCTCGTGCACAAACCATCCGTACATGTTTCAAGGTGCAGACACTGTGTTTGCCTTCTCAGGTGACCATTGTAGAAAAAGCCGACAGCTCCAGTGTCCTGCCCAGCCCTGTGTCTGTTAGCACCAAGAGCAAAATGACATTCCTGTTTGCTAATCTGAAGGACCGAGATTTCTTGGTTCAGAGGATCTCTGACTTCCTCCAGAAAACACCTTCCAAGCAGCCAAGTGTCAGTGGAGTGGGGAGGAAAGCCAGCACTATGGGCCCAGCCCCAGAGGTAAGAGAGCCCTGTGGGGGGCAGTGGGGAGGGGTCAGGGCCAGGAGAAGAGCCCTGGCAGCATCGGCCTCGACCGGTTGAAGCCTGACCCTTGTGGTGCCTGTCATGGGCCTCGGGTGGGGAGGGTCCCTGCTGCACGCAGGGTGGACAGCCTGGTCCAGCCCCTGACTTGGGTGTCCTGGCCACACACAGGCCCCTGTGTGCCTCCACCATGCCCCAGCCCTCCTGAGCATCACCCACCTGCCTCAGATCCCTTCCATGTAAGACCAGCCAGCCTCACCACTGCCCACAGGAACTTGTGCTGTACTGACAGCCACACTGCCCTCTGGGGTTCATTCACCTGGCACTCCTCCCGCCAGCCCTTCAGTCCAAGACGTCCACAGGGAAAGACCCCCTTTCTAAGACTGTGCAGTCTCGTTATTATAGCCAGAAAGTTGACGATAATTCCTTAAATTACATACTTGCTTTCATGTTTCCCCAAATGCATATGTACGGCTTACAGTTTGATCTTTGGAATTGAGGTACACATAGTTCATGCACATATCACACAGTTGGTTGATGGGTCTCTTCAGTTCCTTTTTATCTAGAGGCTCCTGCTCCATTTCTCTCTGTCTCTCTCTCTCTCTACTTACAGTATTTTGTGGAAGGGATTGGGTCCTCTGTGCTGTAGAATTTCTCACACTCTGCCTTCTGCTGACTGCATCCTCTGGAGGCATTTGACACTGTCCTTTGTCCCATTTTCCTGTAAATTAGTGCACGAGTAGTGAGATCCAGGTCAGACTCAGGCTCAGTTCGTGCTTTGGCGACAGGTATTCTTGTTGGCACAGTTAGGTGCTGTTATGGTCACTGGGGAGCATCAGCAGGTCCTCGGGGTGGCAGGACGGTGGTGTTCTACATGTGCCGTTCCTTCTGCCTATAGCAGGGACATTAGAGAAGCGTGGTAACCCCACGGCACGGCTCACACAGGGAAGTCAGAGTAAATCTTGTATTCCTTCCATTCACTCACCAGTTGTTAAAATGATGAGTTGGTTTTCTAGCACCCTCTGAATGTGACCAATTCATTCATGTTTATTTTTTAGGATAATTATAAACATACAGATTTAGGCCACTTCGCCTGTTTCAGTCCATGACATTTGCTGTTGTGAGTCTGGCCAGAGAGGGCTTGTGCAGGTTGGCGCCCGGGTCATCCTGACACAGCCCGGCTCTGTTTGGTTGCTTCCTGGTATGACAAGATGAATGTGCTGTTGGTCAGTCTGAACTTGTGAAAACCTTCAGGATTGGAAGGGTCCAAATAAAAATCCCCACATCCGGCTTCTCTGGAAAAAACGGCAGCCCTAGCATTACAGGGTACACATTCCCAACGGGTGGCCTTGCAGCCGAGTGGCAGCACGCGCCAGCAACTCCCCACAGCGCCCCAGTCAGGTCACTTTTCCACCCCAGGGACCAATGCTTCGGAACTTAATGAACAGGTGAGGAGCAATGGAAGGGGCGGACAGAGTCGCTGGGCAGGAGTGTGAGCAGGCACGTCACGCTGCCTCATGCAGCCAACACCACAAATGACAGGGCCTGACAAGACCCCAGCCCCTTCCGAGTGCTGCCATTCGTGCATCCAGCAGTCTTTCTCGTATTCCTGTTAAGTCTTGGGGGCTATTCTAGGAACACATTAAACAATATCATGCACCACACACCAGGCACGCAGGCCAGTGAGGGGAAAGCAGGAAGGACCTCAGGGAGCCTTGCGGGCAGTGACCAGCCCAGCGTCGGGAGCCCCTCCTTTCAGGGGCCCTTGAGAGGGTGGGTAGCCTGAGGAAGAGAGGACAGGAGACAGGGTTCCTTCCCTCGCCCAGCATCATCAAGGGCACCCACAGGGGGCATTCCCTCAGTTAGGACTCTGCTGGTTTGGAAAGAGCAGCCAGGCTGTCAGATCAGGGCTGTGCCAGGTGATGGGGCCCTCCGATAGTGCCGGCCTCTGCTCTGCCCTCCTTGGGTGGCTGTTTGGGGTCCACAGAGGGCCTGGTGCTCTTACCTGACGGTCCCAACATGAGCCAGTCCCTGGAGCCAGGGCTACATGCTCCAACATGGAATCCGAGGACAAGCAGGGCAGACACCAGCAGCTGCTGTCCATACAGGGGTCAGCAGGGCCTGCAGCCCAGAAGCTGGAGCAGGGACGGTGCCCCCGAGGCAACAGTGCTGTCAGGCAGGCCCTGCAGGGGGAACATGGACTGTCCAGGTTCTCCCAGCCCTGACCACACGCAGTCAGCCTGAGAGGATGGGCCCCAGGACCAGTCCCAGAGAGACGGTCCCCGTGGGTGGGCTTGGTGAAAGGAGGACAATGTGTCTGGCCCACAGAGAGGAGGCAGGGCTGGGTGCAGCCTGCTTCTCACCCTAGCACCACCCCCACGGGCCTGCCCAGCACTACGGCGGCCGGCCCGTCACGGGTCCTGAGGCAGTTCACTCCGGTGCTCGCCCTCCTTGTTGTATCTTCCTGTCTCCCTGTGCTCCTCAGGAGGTGTCAGAGCAGCCCGCCAGCCCCACCTCACCCCTCAGTGGCCGCCGGAGCTCCCACGTGCAGGAGGCACCAACGGCTTCCCAGGGCCTGCTTAAACTCTTCCAGAGAAACGTGCCCATGGAGGACCTGGGAGCCAAGGGGGTGAGCCGGAGTGCGGGAGCCCGTCACTATGCAGGGCCCAGGAGGGGGATGCCGGGCACAGCCTGCGGCTCTGTGACTCGCCCCCTTGGGCCCTTGGGTGATGATGGGCAGCACCTGGGGTGCCCCACCCGACCCCACCACAGGCTGGGGAAGCTGGTCTCCAAGGCGCCCTCGGTGTGCTATGCTCAGGCCAGCCCGGGCTCGTGGCATCTTTCCCTGCATGGCACCCACAGACCCTTGGCCTGCCTTTTCCCCCAGGCCAAGGAGAAGATGAAAGAGGAGTCGTGGAACATTCATTTCTTTGAATACGGGCGCGGCATGTGCATGTACCGCACAGCCAGAACACGGGAGCTGGTGCTGAAGGGCATCCCCGAGAGCCTCCGGGGAGAGCTGTGGCTCCTCTTCTCTGGTGAGCTGCCCGCCGCGGAGCCCAGCTCTCACCTGGGCCGGCCTGATCAGTCAGCTGGGACTGCCGGCCCTTCACAGGACAGGAAGGAGGGTCTCAGCTGTGAGGGGGCTGCTACCGGCCGCACCAGCAGGGGCAGCCCAGGCACCAGACACCAAGGGCAGGGCGCTTTTACCAGGGTGCCACCTTCGCACCACAGCAGGAGGCACGCTTCCCTGGGATGGGCTCTGACAGCATTCACATGCTTGGCCGCTTAGATGGCGTCCAGGGGATGGCAAAGCAGCCATTTGCACTTGGGTGGGGTGACCCCTCCAGGAGCAGTCAGTAGGGTCCCTTTGCCTCACTGTTCATATCCGACCAAGAGCTGCACTTTGCATCGGTGATCGATGTCTCCAGCCTTTCCTGTCCTTTCCCCCGTGGTCCCAGGAGGGGAGGAGGAGGAGAGGGCAAGCTGCCAGCTGTGTCTCTGCAGGGGCCTGGAATGAGATGGTGACGCACCCTGGCTACTACGCCATGCTGGTGGCGGAGTCCATGGGGAAGTACAGCCTGGCCACAGAGGAGATCGAGCGAGACCTCTACCGCTCCATGCCGGAGCACCCCGCCTTCCAGAACGAGCTTGGCATCGCCGCACTGCGACGTGTGCTGACTGCCTATGCTTACCGAAACCCCACCATCGGCTACTGCCAGGTGAGGGGGCCGGGCATCTCCCACCAGAGGGAGGCTCACGGGGGTGAGTCCCGTGGCTGTGGGCCTACGAGGTGTCCTCACAGGCCAGTGCTTGTGCCTGTCCCCCAGGAAAGGCCCAACCACAGAAAAGGATGTATCCAGAAGCAGACTTAATTTTCACCTCATCCCACGCCATACCTTAAACTGTCTTCCATGTGCTGGTCTGGGTCCTAGAGGCTTTTGAGTGTTTGTGTGTGTGGTAAAATACCACACAACATAGAAGTTACCATCTTCACCATTTTAAGTGTACAGTTCAGTGGCATTAACTGTGTTCACATTGTTGTGTAACCATCCCCACCTTTTCATCTTACAAAACTGAAGCTCTGCACCCATTAACCAACTCCCCCGTTACCCTGGCAACCTTCCTTCTTTCTGGCTCTGTGATTTTGACTCCTCTAACTAGCTCATATAAACGGAATCATACAATATTTGTCTTTTGGGGGCTGGCTTCTTTCATTAGCATCATGTCGTGAAGGTCCATCCGTGTTGTAGCATATGGCAGAATGTCCTTCCAATATTGGGCAGAACAATATATTCCATTGTATGGATAGAACACGTTTTGTTGATCCATTCACCCACCCATGGACACGAGTTCCTTCCACGTTTTAGCTGTTGTGAATAATGCTGCTGTAAGCCTGTGTGTAAAAATATATGCTCCAGTCCCTGCTCTCAGTTCTTTTGAGTACATACTCAGAAGTGGAACTGCTGGGTCATATGGTAATTGTATATTTGACTTTTTAAGGAATTGCCAGTGTTTTCCACAGGAGCTGCACCACTTTCACTCCCACCAGCAATGAAGAAGGGTTCCAGTTTCTGAACATCCTTACCAAACCCACTATTTTCTGTTAGTTTCATCTCATTGTGATTTTGATCTACATTTCTGCAGCATTTGATTTTAAATCTAGTGGGTGTTTTTCTGGCCAGGTCAAATGGCTTTCTGTTTCCCTTAGACTGCATCTGGACTTAAGAAGCAGACCAACTCCCCAAAAATCACTTTCTGTACAACCAGTGTTTTGCATGACATGACCAGTGCATGGAAAACCAGTGTGCTGGCTTTAACTGCTAATGTCAGGATGATCTGCCACCACTGAAGCTTTCTCTCGCAAGCGCTGCTGTCCTCCCAGGCTGTGCATGGCCCATACCGCCTCTCTCACCCTCATTCTGCCACTGCCTCCCTTCAACTGTGTGGCTGTTGCACACAGCCCACTCACCCATCTGCCTGGCCCTGCGTCACACCTCTGAGGACACCAGAAACTGCTTCAGAGACGTGCTGCATGCTCACGTCTGCCTCCTCGGTGTTCCAGGTGCCGGCTGGCCCAGTGTGAGGAACTGACCATTTCTGTCAAATTGATTTCCTGCAGATTGCCTTTTGGCAAATGTCCTGGAGTAGGGTGGGACAGACTGTCGTTCTCAGACTTGCTTGTAGAGCAAGGCCATGCAGGCCCCTTAGAGGAGGGAACGGTCTTACTTGGTGGCCCCCATGAGTCTCCCTTGCTGTCCCGGTGCCCGCAGGCCATGAACATTGTCACGTCAGTGCTCCTGCTCTACGGCAGCGAGGAGGAGGCCTTCTGGCTGCTGGTGGCCCTCTGTGAGCACATGCTGCCCGACTACTACAACACCAGGGTTGTGGGTGAGTGCCCGCATCCCAGTGGCTCCCCATGGGGTGGGACGCCTCCCTGGGCCAGGCTCTGTGCTGGCACGTCCCACAGGCAAGCTCTCGGAGCCCTCAGCCATGCTGCAGGCCACGTGGTCATGGTTCCCACTCCCCAGATGAGGAATCGCCACACAGCTAGAAAGTAGAGAGCCAACCATCTCACCCAGACTTCAGTCCTAGGAGTTGCTGGCAAGTAGAGATGTCACACATTTGGTAGTTTTTAAACATCAGCTTGGGCTTAAATTCCCACACATCTAATTCTTCTTAAGCTTTTTTACTGTAGAAAATGCCCAGCATCTCAACTCCAGCGTGTTGTACATCACCAGGCACCTCATTACCAGCTCAGCTCATATGAACTCATGGCCACTACAGACTATATGATTTAAATGGAAATGCACTTGTAGATGTATTTAATTACATATATATTATCCCAAGACGTCCTTCACTACCATTTTGTCTCCACTCTTGGGGTTCTGTGCGCAAGCTTCAGGGCGGGACACACAGAAGCCTCCGAGGCCACTGTCCAGTTCTGATGCTTCTGAGGAGAAATTATTTTTCCCCAAGTGGAAAAAATTCTCTTCACATAGTGGTACAAAGGCTGCAGAAAGGAAATTACGGGGTGTTTTTCTCACCTGTTTTCTCCACCCCGCCATTCCCCTCCAGCTCTCAGTGTAAGCAGAGCTGGCCAGGGACCAGGTGGGCTCCCTGCACCCAGGCCCTGGGTCCCACACAAGGGCCCGCCAGAGCCAGAGGTGTGAGCTCACCATTCCGACTCTTTCATCCTTGCCCTAGGGGCTCTGGTGGACCAAGGCATCTTTGAGGAGCTCACGAGGGACTTCCTGCCCCAGCTGTCTGAGAAGATGCAGGACCTGGGGGTGATCTCCAGCATCTCGCTTTCCTGGTTCCTGACCCTCTTCCTCAGCGTCATGCCCTTTGAGAGCGCTGTGGTTATTGTTGACTGCTTCTTCTACGAGGGCATCAAGGTGATCCTGCAGGTGGCCTTGGCCATCCTGGATGCCAACATGGAGCAGCTGCTGGTCTGCAGCGACGAGGGCGAGGCCATGACTGTCCTGGGCAGGTGACTGGGCTGGCCTCCCTCTTGCTGGGGAGCTGGCTGGTGCTCCCGTGGATGGCAGCGCCTGACTCTCCCCAGCACTGGGTGCTCCTCGGCCAGCATTCAGTGACCGTGCCTGCCAAGCGCCCAACATGGCCAGATGCAGGGCCACTCTGGGGGCAGGAGAGAGCTTCCCTTCTGGTGGGAGACAAAGAGCAGGCCCTGGGGTCATTATAAGGGATGGGAAAAATAAAACAGGTGGCAGCCCGGAGCACCCTAGATGGGAGGCGGCTGGAACAGCAAGGCCATCAGCCTGCAGCAAAGGCAGGGAGTCTGCTGTTCCCACAAAGCTGTCCTGGTCATTCAGCCATGCAGCTACCTCTTGTCATCTAGATGGAGGGGACCATGCTGGGCTTGCTGTAACAGCTGAATGAGCTGATACCCAGCTGTCATGCCTAAGACCGAGGGTCAAACCTGGCTGCCACCTCCTCCCCAGGCCCCATATCCCACCACTGTGTACTCTCTGTGGGATCCAGCCCCTTCCTCCACCCCCACAGCCTCAGCGCAGGCCCCCAGCACCCCACCCTGGACCTCACGCTGCTTCATTGTGGAGACCCCCGCTCTGGTCTCACCCACCAGCAGCTCACAGAGCTCCTTCTGGCCAGAATCTGACCCTGTCCCTCCCAAAGCATGGGGAGTCAGGACCCATGCAAAGCACACAGTCTGTGGCCAGTCTGCGAGTGGATTTCATGCCCATCCCCCACACTAGACAGATGCATCTCCTTCTCAGGAGCAGGGGCCTGACTGGGTGTGGGGCCAGGGCCAGTGGTGGGGCTGGGGCCACAGCAGGGGAACCACCCACCCTCTCCCACGTGAGTGTCCGGCCCAGCTGGGGAGCCTGGGAGGTCATGCAGTCCTGGCTGGCTGGTTGGGCCGTGTGGGGCTCTGTCCCAGGGCGATGCCCCTGGAGAAGCCAGGTTCCCGTGGACATCCCCACAGCAGGGCCCTTCCACCTTTCTTCTGGGATACCCCTTTTGTCCCTGATTCTTCCTGGGCATGGCAGGGAGTCCCCCATCCCCAGTGACCAGCTAGAGAGGGAGTGTGTCATCCCTCTAACTGAGACAGACCTTTCTGCTGGTGGGGCAGGGTCTGGGCTTAGAAAGGCCCCCGCCCTCAGGAGCCCCAGAGGATAACTTCAGACTTGGTGCTCAAGCCCTCATGGCGGGTGAGGCCTTCTCTCACCTGCCTCCAGGGGGGATCCCTGATTTCTTTGCCAGGGCACCTGCCAGGGCATGCCTCGCCATACCTGCCCCCGGGCCCCCACAGAGTCGGCGTCTCACCTCCGGCCTTCCTGGAGGGTGCTCCCTCAGCCTGCACATTAATTGGGAGTCTAGGCACCTTGGGTCCCTCTACATCATGTCACCTTGTGTAAGACACCCCTGTTGTCTGTGGGTGTTCTAGATTTCTGTCCTTTAATCCTTACAGATACCTGGACAATGTGGTCAATAAACAGAGTATTTCTCCTCCTATCCCTCACCTGCATGCTCTGCTGACCAGCGGAGATGACCCTCCTGCAGAGGTGGACATCTTCGACCTCCTGAAAGTGTCGTATGAGGTCAGCACCCACAGGGCTCTTTTGCCGGGCCATCCACCTGGACCGTAGGGCATGTGTGGTGTGGGTGGTCGCCCTCTGCTCTGTGGTTCTGCATTATCTAACAGAATCACCTCTGGCTGGTAGAAATTCAGCAGCCTGAGGGCCGACGACATTGAACAGATGCGGTTTAAGCAAAGGCTGAAAGTGATCCAGTCCTTGGAGGATACAGCCAAGAGGAGTGTGGTACGGACGGGGCGGGGCCCCAGTGGCCCCAGCTTGCTGGTGGGGTGGGGTGGCGACCTGTGTGGGCCATTCCTCCCCAGCTGTCTTCGGACCACCCAAGAGCAGGTCCAGAGCTCCCTAGCAGTGGGTTGTGTGGGACTGGACTGCCGGAGGGAAGGTACAAATCTGGGGATATGGAGACACTTTTCTTTTTGTGGACTGGGAAGCTTCTCCCACCCCCTCGGGCCTAAAGGCCAAGCAGAATCCTGCTCTGGGCTGAGCCCTCCAGCCTAGCTTTGTCCCTTTCCCTGTGACATTTGGCCACCTACTCACATGCCCCACCATGCCTCTGCTGCAAGCCTTTGTCCTCCCCATTTCTGGAGGGAGAATTCACTGGGAGGTTCCAGGACATTCCTGAGAGCCAGTGCCAGGGTCCTTCCAGGGATCAGGACAGCAGTCACTAAATGACTGCCCCTCACCCTGTGTCCCTGACTGTGTGTTTTCAGGACAGAAAGGCCCCACCAGTGCCAGGGAGCCATGAACGGAGTGGCAGGATGGGCATCGAGGGGCAGGCGTGTGAACCACACCTCCTTTCCTGGGTGAACTGCCCTCACGTGCTTGGCCAGCTGCAACACGGAGAGGGTGGTTCAGGTCTTTGCCCTCCGTCCACGTGGGGATTCTCCCAAGGAGCAGGAGCTTGAGGATCCACCTGTACCTCCTTTTTCTCTTTCCTCCTAGGTCCGAGCTATACCTGGGGACATTGGTTTCTCAGTTGAAGAGCTGGAGGACCTTTACATGGTGTTTAAGGTGATAGCCAAGAGCAAGAGCAGGACCGGTACCCCATCATAGCCCCCTAAGTGCTTCCTCAGCATCTCCTGCCAGAAGATAAATAGATTTAAAGGCACCCTCAGATGCAGTTACCAAAAACCTCGCATGAGAGGATTTACTCATTCTTGGAGTTCAGAGAGGACATTCTTATAAGTGGGAGAAAATCCACTCAAATCAACTTAACGTAAGAGGGAATGTGTTGGCTCATGTAACTGAAAAGTCTAGGAAATACAGCTTCAGGATGGCTGGATCCAGGTGCTCAAATGTGCTGTGAAGTTGCTCTGCTTCAGGTGTCCTCTGGACGGATCTTCCTACAGAGTGCCAGGAGTGTCGTCAGCAGCTCCAGGCTCATCCTGTCCTCTTAGTAGCCCCAGTAGAAAGAGAATTTTTCTTTCCAAGTTCCAAAAAGCCCAGGGCTGATTGTTGAATTATTGAATCAGGTGCTATGGTTACAAGAGTATTTGCTGCTAGGCCAAAATTGGGCCTTGTGCCCACTCCATGGCCTGAGGGTGGGACAGCAGGGGCTCTTCCAAGAAACAGCGGGTGCTGTTAACAGAGGACTGGGGAAAGGGTATGAAGAGCAGGCAGAAACACCAAAGTCCGCACTTCCTTTCCACTATTGTCAGTTCCCAGCTGCCCCTCCCAGCTGCCTCTGTTTCAGCCTCCAAGGTGGCCACTGTGATGTGGCTTCATGGTCAGGACTCTGTGGCTGGCAGCCCTGCGGCTCCATCTCACTCCAGTATCTGTAAATGAGAGGCTGGTGGTAACAGTGTGGGAGGTTCTGTGAAATGCTATGTCTGGCCCAGTGTTTGACACCCCAGGATTCTACAGACTTGGATGGAGGAGGCAGGTGGACGCACAACCAGCCTGGCGATCTACCCGCCAGGGGCTGGAAGGTTAGGCCAGCTCACCAGGCTGTGCCCTCTGCAGGCCAAGCACCTGGCAAGTCAGTACTGGGAGAGCAGCCGCCCCGCGGCCATGCGCCGAGACCCCAGCCTGCCCTACCTGGAGCAGTACCGCATCGCCGCAAGCCAGTTCCAGGAGCTCTTTGCCAGCCTGACGCCCTGGGCCTGCGGCTCCCACACATCTGTGCTGGCAGGACGCATGTTCCGGCTCCTGGATGAAAACAAGGACTCACTGATCAACTTCAAGGAGTTTGTGACTGGGATGAGTGAGTGGCTCTAGGGCCGGCCCGGGCCCTGACCCTTTTGAGGAAGCCTCCAAATGCTAGTTTTCCCACTGCAGCAAGCAGAGGGCAGCCTGACCCCCTTGGCCCTTAATAAGGGAAGGGAAGTTTTCTCTCTGGAAAGCATGTCCAGGGGGACCCCTCCCCTGTCTTCCCTCCTTCAGCCCAGGGCTGCCCAAGGCCTAGTCTGCAGGCCCCAGAGAAGGGCAAAGCCAGGGGCTTGCTCGCGGGACCTCTCCGAGAGGGAGTCAGGCCGTGAGGAGGGTCCCATCAGAGCCCACCAACAGGGGAGGTGTTTGAGTGCAGACTGGCCATGGGGCTATGGAGCCCTCTTGCCAGTGCACCACCTCACTGGCCTTCCTCCACAGGTGGGATGTACCATGGGGACCTGACAGAGAAGCTCAAGGCCCTCTACAAGCTGCACCTGCCCCCAGGTGAGCGCCTCCCCACCCAGCCCCCGACAAGGGCCTCTTCTATGTACAGAGCTGGGGCTGCGGCGAGCCCAGGCACAGGCCTCTGCGGGTGCCTGGCTTCAGCACAGCCTGAGGAGCCAGAAATAGTGGAGGCTCCCGCACCAACGGGCGGAGTCGGAGACCGGAGCACTGGGGCTGAGGCCCAGCCTGATCTTGGTCTGCGGGCTGGGCCATGACCAGGGAAGATGTGCCTCAGGGAGCACTCCCCCACACCAGGCCACGGAAACCGTGAGGGGGCCGCATGAGTGCAGGTTCAAGTTTGAAACCAAGACCCCTTGTTTGTCAGCTTGTCCTTAAGTTTCTCAGGGGTTCCTGTTATCCCAAGGGGTTCAGCCTGGGGGCACTGCCACGACCAGCAGGGTGGCTTGGGGGGCCTACTCCCCTCTGGCTTCCTTAGTGGCACCCGAGCCTACTGGAGACATGATGGGGCAGGCTCGGCAGGCCAGATCCCACAGTCCTGGGTTCCCGCCACCTGGGCCAAGCTCACCTGCCACGTGGAGAGCTCTCCACAGTGGGGTTATTGCTGTTTTCACAGGAGGAAAGTAGAGAGAGCAGGGAGTCCGTGGCCCTGGGCACTCTGCTCCAGGGCGGATCAGCCCTGTCCTTGAGGACCTGCCCCACAGAATCTGCCCGTGACTTTTAGAAACTGGGCTGTGCCTAACCCCACCTTCTCTCACTGGCCTGGGGAGTCACAGTTTTAAAGCTCCCCAGGTGATTGTTCTGTGTAACCAGAGCTGGAAAGTCCTGCTCTTAACCCCAGTGTTTTCACACCTGTGGCTAATTTTTCCCCTGTAATGCAACAAGGCACAGTAGCCTTGGGGAAATCTCCAGGGAAGGTTAGTACAGGCCACCTCGGACTCTGCTGTGGGAGAGGCCTGGATGGAAGAGGGCATTCAGGGCCACCCCCACCACTCCCCAGCCACCTCTGCCCGCACCTGCCACCTCCCTGATGTGCCATGCACTTTTCAACCTGTCACTGCGTCCTCCCCCATACAGTGGGTCTCAGCCCGTGGGGACTGCTTAATCATAAAGACTATGTCAGTGTGGAACAGTGACCAAGACGCATGAAAGGAAAAGAGCAAGTCACTTGTGTGTGGCTGGTGGGCCATGGCAGGTCCCTGCACATGTGCCTGCCATGCCAGAGGGATCCTCTGGGCCGCTCTGCGGGGCTGGGAGGAAGGCTCACCATCTCAAGACTCCCAGCTGCACAGACGAGATTTTTTTTTTTTTGGTATCATTAATCTACAATTACATGAGAAACATGTTTACTAGACTCCCCTGTCATCAAGTCCCCGCCACATACCCCATTACAGTCACTGTCCATCAGCATAGTGAGATGCTATAGAATCACTACTTGTCTGCTCTGTGTTATACTGCCTTCCCCATGCCTCCCCACACACATTATGTCTGCTAATCATAATGCCCCTTTTTCCCCCTTGTCCCTCCCTTCCCAACCATCCTCGCCAGTCCCTTTCCCTTTGGTAACTTAGACCATTCTTGGGTTCTGTGAGTCGGCTACTGTTTTTTTCTTTGTGCATATACTCCACATATGAGTGAAATCATTTGATACTTGTCTTTCTCCACCTGGCTTATTTCACTGAGCATAATACCCTCTAGCTCCATCCATGTTGTTGCAAATGGTAGGATTTGTTTTCTTCTTATGGCTGAATAATATTCCATTGTGTGTATATACCACATCTTCTTTATCCATTCATCTACTGATGGACACTTAGGTTGCTTCCATTTCTTGGCTATTGTAAATAGTGCTGCAATAAACATAGGGATGCGTATGTCTTTTTCAAACTGGGCTGCTGCATTCTTAGGGTAAATTCCTAGGAGTGGGATTCCTGGGTCAAATGGTATTTCTATTTTGAGTTTTTTGAGGAACCTCCATACTGCTTTCCACAATGGTTGAACAAATTTACATTCCCACCAGCAGTGTAGGAGGGTTCCCCTTTCTCCACATCCTCACCAACATTTGTTGTTGTTTGTGTTTTGGATGGTAGCCATCCTTACTGGTGTGAGGTGATATCTCATTGTGGGTTTAATTTGCATTTCTCTGATGATTAGCCATGTGGAGCATCTTTTCATGTGCCTGTTGGCCATCTGAATTTCTTCTTTGGAAAAGTATCTGTTCAGATCCTCTGCCCATTTTTTAATTGGATTATTTGCTTTTTGTTTGTTGAGGTACATGAGCTCTTTATATATTTTGGATGTCAACCCTTTATCAGATATGTCATTTATGAATATATTCTCCCATACTGTAGGATGTCTTTTTATTCTACTGATGGTGTCCTTTGCTGTACAGAAGCTTTTCAACTTGATATAGTCCCACTTGTTCATTTTTGCTTTTGTTTTCCTTGCCCAGGGAGATATGTTCATGAAGAAGTTGCTCATGTTTATGTCCAAGAGATTTTTGCCTATGTTTTTTTCTAAGAGTTTTATGGTTTCATGACTTACATTCAGGTCTTCCATCCATTTCAAGTTTATTTTTGTGTATGGGGTTAGACAGTGATGCAATTTCATTCTTTTACATGTAGCTGTCCAATTTTGTCAACACCAGCTGTTGAAGAGGCTGTCATTTCCCCATTGTATATCCATGGCTCCTTTATCATATATTAATTGACCATATATGTTTGGGTTAATATCTGGACTCTCTATTCTGTTCCACTGGCCTGTGGGTCTGTTCTTGTGCCAGTACCAAATTGTCTTGATGACTGTGGCTTTGTAGTAGAGCTTGAAGTCAGGGAGTGTAATTCCCCCTGTTTTATTCCTCCTTCTCAGGATTGCTTTGGCTATTTGGGGTGTTCTGTGGTTCCATATGAATTTTAGAACTATTTGTTCCAGTTCGTTGAAGAATGCTGTTGGTATTTTGATAGGGATTGCATTGAATCTGTAGATTGCTTTAGGCAGGATGACCATTTTGACAATATTAATTCTTCCTAGCCAAGAGCATGGGATGAGTTTCCATTTGTTAGTGTCCTCTTTAATTTCTCTTAAGAGCATCTTGTAGTGTTCAGGATATAGGTCTTTCACTTCCTTGGTTAGGTATATTCCTAGATATTTTATTCTTTTTGATACAATTGTGAATGAAATTGTTTTCCTGATTTCTCTTTCTGCTAGTTCATTGTTAGTGTATAGGAAAACAACAGACTTCTGTGTATTAATTTTGTATCCTGCAACTTTGCTGAATTCAGATATTAGTTCTAGTAGTTTTGGACTGGAGTCTTTAGGGATTTTTATGTACAATATCATGTCATCTGCAAATAGTGACAGTTTAACTTCTTCTTTACCAGTCTGAATGCCTTGTATTTCTTTGTTTTGTCTGATTGCTGTGGCTAGGACCTCCAGTACTATGTTGAATAACAGCGGGGAGAGTGGGCATCCCTGTCTTGTTCCTGATCTTAGGTGAAAAGCTTTCAGCTTCTTGCTGTTAAGTATGATGTTGGCTGTGGATTTGTCATACATGGCCTTTATTATGTTGAGGTACTTGCCCTCTATACCCATTTTGTTGAGAGTTTTTATCATGAATGGATATTGAGTTTTGTCAAATGCTTTTTCAGCATCTATGGAGATGATCATGTGGTTTTTGTTCTTCTTTTTGTTGATGTGGTGGATAATGTTGATGGATTTTCGAATGTTGTACCATCCTTGCATCCCTGGGATGAATCCCACTTGATCATGGTGTATGATCCTCTTGATGTATTTTTGAATTTGGTTTGCTAATATTTTGTTGAGTATTTTTGCATCTATGTACTTCAGGGATATTGGTCTGTAATTTTCTTTTTTGGTGGGGTCTTTGCCTGGTTTTGGTATTAGAGTGATGCTGGCTTCATAGAATGAGTTTGAAAGTATTCCCTCCTCTTCTATTTTTTGGAAAACTTTAAGGAGAATGGGTATTATGTCTTCTCTGTATGTCTGATAAAATTCAGCGGTGAATCCATCTCGCCCGGGGGTTTTGTTTTTGGGTAGTTTTTTGATTACCGATTCAATTTCATTGCTGGTAATTGGTCTGTTTAGGTTTTTTGTTTCTTCCTTGGTCAGTCTTGGGAGGTTGTCTTTTTCTAGGAAGTGATCCATTTCTTCTAGGTTATCCAGTTTATTAGCATATAGATATTCATAGTATTCTCTAATAATTCTTTGTATTTCTGTGGGGTCCATCGTGACTTTTCCTTTCTCATTTCTGATTCTGTTTATGTGTGTAGATTCTCTTTTTCTCTTAATTCTGGCTAGGGGTTTATCTATTTTGTTTATTTTCTCAAAGAACCAGCTCCTGGTTTCATTGATTTTTCTCTTATTGTTTTATTCTTCTCAATTTTTTTTTATTTCTTCTCTGATCTTTATTATGTCCCTCTTTCTGCTGACTTTGGGCCTCGTTTGTTTTTCCTTTTTCAGTTTCAATAATTGTGACTTTAGACTATTCATTTGGGATTGTTCTTCCTTCTTTAAATAGGCCTGGATTGCTATATACTTTCCTCTTAGAACTGCCTTCACTGCGTCCCACAGAAGTTGGGGCTTTGTGCTCTTGTTGTCATTTGTCTCCTTATATTGCTTAATCTTTGTTTTAATTTGGTCATTGATGCATTGATTATTTAGGAGCATGTTGTTAAGTCTCCATTTGTGTGAGTCTTTTTGTTTTCTTTGTACAGTTTATTTCTAGTTTTATACCTTTGTGATCTGAGAAGTTGGTTGGTAGGATTTCAATCTTTTTGAATTTACTGAGGTTCTTTTGTGGCCTAGTATGTGGTCTATTCTGGAAAATGTTCCGTGCACACTTGAGAAGAATGTGTATCCTGCTGCTTTTGGGTGTAGAGTTCTGTAGATGTCTGTTAGGTTCTTCTGTTCTCTGTGTTGTTCTGTTCCTCTGTGTCTTTACTTATTTTCTGTCTGGTTGATCTGTCCTTTGTAGTGAGTGGTGTGTTGAAGTCTCCTAGAATGAATGCACTGCATTCCATTTCCTACTTTAATTCAGTTAGTATTTGTTTCACATATGTCGGTGCTCCTGTGTTGGGTGCATATATATTTATAATGGTTATAGCCTCTTGTTGGACTGACCCCTTTATCATTGTGTAATGTCCTTCTTTATCCCTTGTTACTTTCTTTGTTTTGAAGTCTGTTTTGTCTGATACAAGTACTGCAATATGTGCTTTTTTTCTCCCTATTGTTTGAATGAAATATCTTTTTCCATCCCTTCACTTTTAGTCTGTGTATGTCTTTTTGGGTTTGAGGTGAGTCTCTTGTAAGCAGCATATGGATGGGTCTTGCTTTTTTATCTATTCTATTACTCTGTGTCCTTTGATTGGTACATTCAGTCCATTTACATTTAGGGTGATTATCGAAAGATATGTAGTTATTGCCATTGCAGGTTTTGGATTTGTGGTTACCAAAGGTTCAAGGGTAGCTTCTTTACTATCTAACTGTCTAACTTAATTCTCTTATTAAGCTATTATAAACACAGTCTGATGATTCTTTATTCCTCTCCCT
This sequence comes from Phataginus tricuspis, assembly GCA_029783875.1. Lineage (NCBI taxonomy): Eukaryota > Metazoa > Chordata > Mammalia > Pholidota > Manidae > Phataginus > Phataginus tricuspis. Next base: position 3,156,661 of record JAQQAC010025234.1, read on the forward strand.
TCTTATTCTTCCTCCTCCATTCTTTATATGTTAGGTGTTTTATTCTGTACTCTTTTGTGTTTCCTTTGACTGCTTTTGTGGATAGTTGATTTTATTTTTTGCCTGTAGTTAGTATTTGGTTGGTCTGCTTTCTTTTCTATGATTTTATTTTCTGTGGTGACATCTATTTAGCCTTAGGAGTGCTTCCATCTAGAGCAGTCCCTTTAAAATATCCAGTAGAGGTGGTTTGTGGGAGGCAAATTCCCTCAACTTTTGCTTGTCTGGAAATTATTTAATCCCTCCTTCAAATTTAAATGATAATCATGCTGGATACAGTATTCTTGGTTCAAGGCCCTTCTGTTTCATTGCATTAAATATATCATGCCATTCTCTTCTGGCCTGTAAGGTTTCTGTTGAGAGGTCTGATGATAGCCTGATGGGTTTTCCTTTGTAGGTGATCTCTTTTCTCTCTCTGGCTGCCTTTAATACCCTGTCCTTGTGTTTGAAGTTTGGGGAAGTTTTCAGCAATTATTTCTTCAAAGACACTTTCTATCCCTTTTTCTCTCTCTTCTTCTTCTGGTACCCCTATAATGCAAATATTGTACCATTTGGATTGGTCACACCGTTCTCTTAATATTCTTTCATTCCTAGAGATCCTTTTATTTCTCTCTGCCTCAACTTCTCTGTATTCCTGTTCTCTGATTTCTATTCTGTTAACAGTCTCTTGCACCTCGTCCAGTCTGCTCTTAAGACCGTCTATTGATTGTTTCATTTCTGTTATCTTCCTCCAGACTTCATCCCTTAGCTGTTGCATATTTCTCTGCAGGTCATCAGCATGGTTATGACTTTTATTTTGAATTCTTTTTCAGGAAGATTGGTTATATCTACCTCCCCAGGCCCTCTCTCTGCGGTTGTCTGAGTGATTTTTGACTGGACCAGATTCTTCTGTCTTTTCATGGCGATAGAAGTGGTCGCAGGCCAGTGGCGCATGTGTCAGCTGAGACAACAAAGTCCCTTCCTGCTTGCTGGTCACCTTGCCCTTCTCTGATGCCTGTGTCAGTTACCCACACACTGGGAGCAGTCTCTGAGATAATCCTCTGATCTGCCGTGTGCAGGATGGCCCTCGGGATAGTCTAGGACCCTGCAGAGTGGGGGGTCGCAGATGCGCCAGGTGTATTCTCCTATCAGAACGGCGCCCCTTCATGCCTTCCGCACCTTGCTCCAGCTTCCGCTACCTGTGCCAGTTACCCGCACACTGGGAGCAGTCTCTGGCATAGTGTCCTGAGCTGTCATGGGCAGGGCGGCCTCAAGATAGCCTAGAGCCCTTGGGGGGTCACAGACATACCAGGTGTGTTCTCCTGTGAGAACAGCGTCCCTTCGTGCCTTCCAGACCTTGCTTTGGGTTCCTCTGTCTGTGCTGGGCAGCTGCGCACCGGCGGCAGCCTCTGGGTCTGTCCCAGTTAGCTGCGCGCTGGGAGGAGACTGTGTGGTTGCTCTGGGCAGGGCTGTTCTCCAGCTGCTCCGCAGCTCTGGTAGGTCAACCTGTTTGCTTGTAGTGCCGGCTGGGGGGAATGAATGGCAGGCTGCTTATCGCTGTGAGGGGCTTCAGGGCTGCGTTATCCCCCAGGGGGTTAGGGCTCCTGAAGTTCCTTACGATTCCCAGCCTGCTGAGCTGAGTGTGCCAGGATGATTTTGTCCAGCTGTTAAGCTCTTGTCCCTTTAAGACTTTTAAAAAGCTCCTGCTTTTCTTTTGTCCCAGGGGAACCAGCTGTGGGGATCCGCTCGCAGTTTCCATCTCGGATTTTACTTTTCCGTTTCTCTAATCTCCAGTACACCACGCAATGTGTGTCTGTGCTCCTGGTGCAGATCACCAGGGCTGGTTATTTAGCTGTGCTGTACTTCCACTCCCTCCCCACTCTGATTCTTTTCCTCCTGCCGGTGAGCTGGGGTGGAGGGAGTGCTCAGGTCCCGCTGGGTCACAACTTTGTATCTTACCCTTTTTGTGAGATGTTGTGTTCTTGCAGATGTCGATGTAGCCTGGCTGTTGTACTGTGTCTTCTTGTCTCTCTTTTAGGAGTAGTTGTATTTGTTGTATTTTCAAAAATATATATGGTTTAGGGAGTAGATTTCCGCTGCCCTACTGACGCCGTCATCTTGAGCCCCTCTCCCCATGGATGAGATTTTTACCTGGGATGCATATTACATTTTCAAACACAGCATAAAAGTCAAGAAAGTAACTAACCAGAATCAGTTGTCATCATTACCATGGTGGCAGTGTATTGAGTGCTGGAAATGGTGGGACCACGTGGGGGAGCCCGGCCTTTGTCCAGGCAGTTGGGTGGTCTGCACAGCGAGTCCGCTGGGTCCCCTGCCCTCACCCCGCCTTCTCTCTGAGCACAGCCCTGCGCCCGGAGGAGGCCGAATCAGCCCTGGAAGCCACCTGTTACTTCACAGAGGAGAGCCCCTCAGGTGAGCCCTGCGGCCTCATGCCTCTGCAGCCTTGCTGTGGGGCCCACATAGGTGGCCTGCAGCCCTGGGTGCACTGGGAGCACGCTGCAGCATTGGGGAGCCTAAGGCCAGGGCAAGGGCAGCTGCCTCCCTCCAGGCTGGTCCCCCGGGTGTTCTCACTCCTGTTTCTCTTGTCTCTGCCTTCCTGGACCCTGACCTCTCCCTCCCTCTGCCCTTTGCTCTTCCTCCACTTTCCCTTCCAGCATCTCCTCTGGCCTCAGATCTGGACCTTTTCCTGCCCTGGGAGGCTCAAGGTCAGTCTCTGGCGGGCCAGGAACAACCCTTTGCACTGGGCCTCCTCAGAGTCTAGGGCTCCGTCTTCCTAACCCACTTCATGGTCAAGAGGCCTGGAGGTTCTTGGTGCATGGATGCCTCCTGTGTGGCTAAGTCCTAAGGTGGACCCAGGGCCAAGCTGCTCCGTGTGCACTGGGGGAGTGGGGACGGCCTCTGTGCTTGTCCTGGGGGGGCAGTGAAGAAGGCCACGTGGCACATGGGCACCATGTAGTCACCAGGGTGTCGGCATTCTGTCATCAGGGCCATAGGGCTAAACAGACAAATGCTGTTGTTCAGCATGTGAACAGAGCAGAGATGAGGGGTAGTGGATGCTCTCCTTGGAAAATGCTCCCATGTTCCACAAAATGTTTCCAGTTGGGAAAAATAACATTTGTTGAGTGCCTATTAGAAGTCACCCCTGTGCTACATTTAAAGCCGGTTGGGAGCATCAGACCCAGGGTGATGGGGATTCTGGGCCTGGGATGTGGCCGGGGAGCTGATGGTGGGTAATATGTTTACAGAACTGACCAAAACCCCACCCTGTAATTTCTTGTGGGGGTCACACACCCAGGACAACACACACCTGAAAGAGAAATTCAAAAGTACATATCAAGACACCCGAGGCAGGCCTGTGGACAGCATCAGAGGCTTGCTTGAACTTGCTTACTCAGCTTGAGGGCCTTGACTTCAGGTGTGCAAAGTAAAGAGGTAGATGTACCTCCTGCTATCCTTGGAACCTGGGCAAATCAAGGTGCTTTGGCCTTGTCCCAGACACCCTAGGAGAGGCCAGGGGCAGGGCACAGAGTCTTCACACCCCCGTGCCCCAGGCAGCAGTCTCCCTTCTACAGTGAGAAGCCTGAACCCGACCCCACATGGTGGTGAGGACCAGTCAGAGCCAGGATGCTGCCATCCTGCCAGGGGACCCCACTGGCCATGCCGCCTCAGGGAGCAGGTCTGGGAGAGCTGACAGCCCACTTCTCCCCATGTTCATGGTCACTGTCAGAAGCAGTGTTTGCCACTCCAGCAGATATGTCACTTTAAGCTGTGCAGTGCCACACACAGAATCCCTGGTGTGGAGGTGGGTCACAGGTTGAATTGGTAATCAGGACTCCCCTCAGGTTGACCGTTTTCAGGAAACTACAGAAACCAGTTCTTAGACTTGTCCTGCGTAACGTGACTCACTTTTCACTTCAACACTGTGGTGACACTTACATTCTTTGAAGAGAGCAGGTGAGGGTTCAGTGTGACCAGGGGAAGAGAGCGGGCTCTGCCATGGTGCCAGTAGATGGGTGGGCGGCCACTCAGGGGCCACAGGGGTTTGGAGTCCTAACAGAAGAATGTTCTCCATGATCTTTGTCTTTTTCCGGTTGTCCAGAAATACTACAGCAGGAAGAGCAAGGGGGAGCTGGACCTGAGGACTGCAGAGAGAAAAGAGGAGATACAGACAGGCCACCCTCTGCTGGGGCTGGTAGGGATCCCAGGGTCTGGGTGCCCCCCCTGCCTGCCTCCCCACTCCAGGAGATGGCAGACTGCCTGACGCGAGCTGTCCCTGTGAAAAGGGCCATGTTGTCAGGTGAATGTCCAGCCATCAGCTGCCAGGGAGGCCTGATTTCATCCGCCCAGGCATGAAACCCTTGTAGCCATGAACACCCTGGCCATTGCCACCTCCTTCTGGGGTGCCTGCCTTCTGGAGCCCAGCCACCTCTCCTTCCCATGCCATCCTCTCTCCAGCATCCATGTGGTTCCATCACCATCTTGGGGAAGACAGGTTGGGGACATCTTCATCAGCACAGGTCACACCTACTTTGGTATAACCTGGGAGACAGTGGAGGTGGGGTGTTCTGGAGCATTCTTTCCATTACCGCCTAGCTAAATGCTGGGGTGTTTATAGAAGGGCCCAGGTAACTCCATGCCAGACCACACCCAAGCCCGCCCACTCTCTGCTGCCGGCCCTGCCCTTTCGGTTGACACATAGAGAATAACTTTTTCTCCCAACTCACAGAGGAGAAGGAGACCAGCCCTCCTGACTATCGGCACTATATTCAAATGTGGGCCAAGGAGAAAGAGGTTCAGAAGGAGACGATTAAGGATCTTCCCAAGATGAACCAGGTAGGCCCAATCAGAGCCCACAGCTGATGTTTGTGGGTATTTCTGATCAAGGCTGGGTCCTCCCACCCGGCACCTCACCACCTTTCCTCCCAGCGCCCCCTCTGTGGTGGGAATCCTGCCTACCTCTAGAGCATGCTAATCAGATGGCAGTCAGAGACGATTCCAGAAAGACAGGAGGCCAGCTGCTTCAGAGCCTTGTCCTGGGTGGTGTTGCCTGGTGAGACTTGCTCACATTTAATCAGTATCCATGAACCAGAAAGGCACTGGAGAAGGTTAGCTTCAATAGGGGGAGACTCACACACCACCTTTTACAGACAGCCCCAGGGGGCTCCTGCCTGCTCCCAGCCCCACACAGGCACTGTGCACACAGAGGGCCCCCCGGCCCACAGCCTGCCTTTCATTGCTGGTCTCTAGTTGCGCTGCCTGGTGTCTTGCTGAGGGGCACACAGCCAGGACCACAGACAGCTAACCAAAGGCGGCTATTGAGCTGAGGTCCAACCACGCCCTGCTCTGCTCAAAGGGGCCCCCTGGAGTCTGGGTGCGCCCTCACCCCCGGGCATGAAGAATGGGGTGCCTTGTGGAGTGAGGTGTCGTCCCATTCTCGGGCACGAGTCCTGAATGTGTGGTTTCAGGACTTGGAATCAGACCTCCTCCCCTCGACTGACCCAGGCTGCCCCGGCCTGGCCACCACCCTCTACACAGCCTCACAGAGGGCAGCACTTCAGATTAACATGTAAAAAGCTCAAAGTGGTTCCAAGACACCATTAAGAAGTCCCTGTCGTTCCTGGATTTGGAAAGTCATGACAAAAACAGGTCTGTCCCTGCTAAGAGAATGTACGTAGAGATGAGGATTGAGAGGAAGACAGATCACTCTGTGCTGAACAAAAGGCAGCTGGAAAAGAAAGCCCTTGGAAGGCTGTGTGACACTGGTCAGGTCACTTTCCCTCCAAGCCTCAGTTTCCTGGTCTCTGAAACAGGCATGACCAGGCACAGGGGTATGCAGACACTAAGACCTCCCCTACGCCAGTTAGAATGACCAGCATTGCCAGTCTGGCCCAGCTCTCACCATTCCCCTGCCCTGTTTGTTTTTCCCCTCAAAGGAACAGTTCATTGAACTGTGCAAGACGTTTTACAACATGTTCAGTGAAGACCCCATGGAGCAGGACTTGTACCATGCCATCGCCACAGTGGCCAGCCTGCTGCTCCACATTGGCGAGGTGGGGAAGAGGTTTTCCACCCAGCCTGGCAGGAAGCTCCAGGACAGTGCCCCTGAGGAGGACGAGCCCCCAGCCCCCGGCCCCCCTCAGGACCCAGCCCCCGAGCTTCAGCCACCAGCTGCGGGAGACCCCCAGGCCAGGGTGGGCGGAGACACCCACCTTGGGAAAGTGCTGCAGGAGAGCCAGGTGGTGAGCGAAGGGGGCAGCGGCGAGGACCAGGGCTCCCCATCCCAGCTGCTGTCTGAGGACGAAACCAAGGATGACATGTCCATGTCCTCCTACTCGGTGGTCAGCACAGGCTCCCTGCAGTGTGAGGATCTAGCTGACGACACAGTGCTGGTGGGTGGGGCTGCCCCCAGCCCCACGGCCACTGCCCACCGCGGGGGCACCGTCGACACTGAGTGGGCCATTTCCTTTGAGCAGATCCTGGCCTCCATCCTGACAGAGTCTGTTCTGGTAAACTTCTTTGAGAAGAAGGTGGACATTGGACTCAAGATCAAGGACCTAAAGAAGATGGAGAGACAATTCAGCACCTCCAGTGACCATGAGCAGTCTGGGGCTGGGGCTGAGGGCTCTGCCAAGTGAGGGTTGTCCTCCCTTCTCCCTCCCATTCTGTTTCTCCTTAAAGATGCCCCCCTCCAGTCCTTCCCAGACGCAGTGGCTTATACATGGAAAGCCTGAACAGCCACATTTGGGCCCAGGCAGAGGCTCCCGACCCCCGCTTCCTACCTGCATGGTGGGACTGCCTTGGGGCCCTGTAGTGTCAGGCTGTCCCATCTGCCCTGCTTGCCCAGTGCCTCTGTGCCCTGTGCTGTGGCCAGGCCATGCCTCGTTCACCCTGGGTGCACTTCTATAGCTGTGGGCTCTGGGCCTTTCCTGTCGCTTGGCACCAGGCAGGGGGTCGCATGCCTGTTGGGCACCAAAGCGGTGGGCCCTTTGAGTGCTGTCCAAGAGTGAGCTCCCAGGACAGAGGCAGAAAGCATCTGTGGCACTAGGGTGGGTGACGTACGGCATTACTCTAAATGTTCTTTCAGTTTGTCATCCTCACCATTAACCTTAAAGCACATCCTTCAGGTCCTGATCTATCCCTGTGTTCATTTCAGTCGGCTAAAAATTACACTGTGCTCGATGCCTTAATAAACCCCTGGAAGAATTAAATCCACACTGCGTACAGAGCCTTCCTGTGGCCCTGGGCCACTCCAGGTACTGACACCTGCAAAGGGGTGGCTGTTCACAGTCCTGGAGAAGAATGGGGATGGGAAGATGCTGTTACAGGCCAAGCAAAGGCCTGAGTTCACCTGTGCCACCAGGGTGCAAACAACCTGGGGCTGTGTCAGGAGGTGAGTGTTCCTGGCAAGGACTCAGAAGCAGGCAGAGCAGTGGGAAAGCTTCATAGTGAAAAAGGAAGTCTTCAGGTGTGCTCTAATTACAGGCTGTTGGCAGGGAAGCTGAGGCTGGCTAACTAGAAGCAGGACGTCTGTGTGATTGTTTTGGGGAACATAACTGGCTTTCTTGGTTGGTCCTGAGATGCAAGGGGAGGTGCAAACAATAGGGAAACTGGCCATCAATGATCAAGTCCCTACTGCTGCCCCAGTGGTGGTTTGGCTTCCAGGGCTGGTTGCTGCAGAGGTGGTCATATGTGGTCTGGTCATGTCCATTTGTATATTCAGTCTCTCAAATATAATTTTTAAACTAATTTTGTTTTTTCTAATATATGATATTGTGCATAATTTGGAAACTATAAAAAATTAAAAATCATCTATAACCCTAACTCTACACACCTGGAAATAATGCCTGGTTTTCCATAATTGAAATAATGCAACCTTTGAAACCACCTTGCCTTGCAACAGTATATAATATACACCTGCATTTTCACTTCACATAGACTCTTTCTAATGGACCTGTGTAACAGTTGTCCTGCCAATGGGTTTCAGCCCCAGGAAAGTTCACTGTGGATTAAGTGTGACCAAAGAAAATGACAGTAAAATATTCTTGGGGTGAAAGGGTTATACCCAACTTTATTTCCACGGTGGCAGGTCAATCACTAAAATCCCATTCACTCAGAGCAAGTCTGCATGCAGCAAGCCATCCTCTGGGCCTCTCTGCCTGCACAGTCATCCTGCACAGCTGTTCTCTGGGCCTCTGTTCTCAGCACTGCCACCACTCCAGCCTCTGCTCTGCACTCCTGCAGCTGTGCACTGCCACCACTCCAGCCTCTGCTCTGCACTCCTGCAGCTGTGCCACCGTTGCCCAGAGCTCTTCATATACTTGAGTCAATAGCAACGTATTGCCCACATGTGTAGTGAGCTGACCAACCAGTGCCAGGTGATAATCCTGGCCACAGACACTTTAATTTTATGTACACAGTCCATGCAGTTATCATAAGCAACCATTTTTCAGGACGTTTATCTCCATTTTTTTTCCTGTTATATCTCAGTGAATACTAAGTAGTGCATGAATATATACATCCAGGTGATTCCGGTTATTTTCTTAGCATAGAGGTAATTGCCATATTGTGTTCCAAAATGGTGCTTCTGTTAGGGAGAGTTCGGTTTGGTGATGCAGGTAAGTCAGAGGACAAAGTGAGGAAGGAATTCATTAAAGTAAGAGTGTTAGGGAAAGACAGAATAGAATAATAAAGGAAGTTCATTGAACAGCTACTCAGCATGGGGCACGACCCCTGCTAACTCCTTAAGCCAGGGTCACCCGGCGTCCAGCGTCTGCTTGGATCTGCACGGCTTGGGAACTGAGTCCCTACCACCCCAGGTTTTGGGGGAGCCCCAGAGCACTGAATGGAGTGAGATTACGTTCTGCGAACTTCCTATAGATAAAGAAGGGAGACTTTCAGGCAGGTTACTAAAAAGCATGACTGTAAACTGCAGTTGCCGGTCACCCAGGTGATGGTGATTTGTAAGCCCAGGTCTGAGCTCTCAGCAGCCCCTCCTTACTTGTCTGAGATAGGACAGAGTGAAGGTTAAAATAAAGTCAGAATTTGGAGGATTAGAATGACAAATCGAACTAATAAAACATTACTGGAAAGGCGCAGAGACAATGCGTTTAAGTGAGTTTAAGGGAAAAGAAGCACACTTGGAGAAAGGGGAGTATGGGGTGCCCTAGAGAAGAGGCACCCCTGAAAGGTTGGGAAAAGATTAAAAGGATATGCACCTAGGAAGTGCGGGCAACCCCAGAGAGAGGAACGCCCCCTGAAAGGCTGAAAAGAGAGTTTAAAAGGTTATGGCACTTAGACAGTGCGGGCGACCTCAGAGAGAAACGCCAAAAGGCCGGGAGTTCCCCCTTTTAAGGATTATTTAGGAATGTGACTAAGGGCTGGGGGTGCAGACTTGTTAAGCGGTCTTTGAATACTTAGAATTAACACAAGGAACTTCCTGCTCTGATTTCTCCCTGGGATAAGCGCGTCTTGGTCTGGGAGCAGATCAAACAGCTTGCCTGCCCACCCGCAAGGTGAGCTGAGTTATTGTCTGTTTGCTAAAGAGTAAGTTAAGAACGGGGAGGACTGTACAACTCAGAGAAGACAAGTAGTGATTCTCATCTCACTACACTGATGGACAGTGACTGTAATAGGGTTGGTGGGGGGGACCTGCTGAAGGGGGTAGTTTAATCATCACAATATTGCTCATGTAATTGTAGGTTAATGATACTAAAATAAAATAAATTGTAAAAAAAATACATATACATAAAAAATATATATAAAAAAAAGAATCTTACATTTTTAACTTCCTGGGTATTAAAATACAATCTTAAAGATGGAATCCTTCCTGCCTTTCACTATGTTGTTTAAGGTTGGGCCTGCATGCTAAATTAGCTGCCTAGGTTACAAACTACTTAATTAGGGCCGGAAGGAGAAAAAAACAGCATATAGGTAAAGGTAAAAAAGTAGGCTGGGCCTGCATGATTAACACAATAAAGACATGGTCTACACTGAGGTACCTTCCTTTATCTGGGAAATATTCAAACATTCCAGGCCAAGTTGCTCTTGGCTTTTTGAGCTTTAATTGATTAATTTTGGGCCTCTCTTTTCCACCCGTTCATATCTATTTTCTTGGCTAACACTTCCATTTTCCTACCAGCATCCTATTACAATCCTTGGCAGGATTAGGTGTTGTAATTTTAACAAGATGGTCTCTGTTGTCAGGCGCTGTTTTTGGTGGGCTGGCATTAGGGTCCCGGTGCAGTAAGGACAGCAGGCGTGCGATAATCTGCCCTGCCCAGAGTGGGACCTGCCTCTCCACCTTCCAGAGTGGGTCGCAGTGGGGCCGTGGAAGCTGCAGGAGGGATTCATTTCCCTTTCAACCGCCTCCCGTTGTCATCTCCAGAAAGCCTGGGGCTGATGAACTGTTTTACTATCTTCTCAGTTCCCTGCCCTTAGGGGCTCTGGCTCAAAAGTTAACTGACCGCCTCTGCCCCGTGGCCCTGCAGGTTCCAGTCACGGGCCCCAGGATGAATCGGAGCAGGGAAGCACCCTCCAGCTCCCTCTCTGGGACCTTAAGAAGCAGAACAGTGTACGCAAAGGCCGGCCCAGAGCGGCGGCTGGAGGCCCTGCCCCTGCAACTTCCATCTTCCCAGCGAGACCAAGCGGAAACGGGTACTTAGGAAGAGAGCAGTACCGGACTGGGCTCAGACAGCTCGTCGGCGACCTAGCTGGCGAAAACCCCAAGAACACCCGACCCGGCGGCGAAAGGCCTGAGCACAACGCTTCCCAGGGACGCCTGCCAACCGCCGAGAAGTGTGGCGGGCTAGAGGGGCCCGAGCGCCTGCAGGGGGTGGGGTCGGAACAGGCCAGGGCGCACGCGCACGCAAGGCGGTACTGCGGGATAGAGGAGCCTGAACGAGGGCGAGGGCGAGGGACCGGGGGTGGGGGCGGAACCGGGCGGGCAGGCGCGCAGTGCGCACGCGCACGCTTAGCGGCGACGACGGCCGGCATGGCACCGCCTCAGCAGTGTCGGGTCCTGCGGTGCTGTAGCTGCGGCCTCTTTCAGGCGCACCAGGTGGGGCGTCACCGGCCTCCGCCTCCTCTGGACGCGGGGACTGTGGGCAGGATGTGGCAGTGCCGGGTGCCGGGCCTCCTTCCCGTGCCCTGCCGCCAGGCGTGGTTGCTGTTGTGCGGTTGCGGGTGTACCTGGGCCCGGCTGACTGACAATGACTCTCCTGAGGACTGTATTTTACTGATGTCGCCTCTCCTTAACGTCATTCTGGGCTTTTTATCGGTTTTTGCTTGGTGTAAGATTCGTAGAAACCAAAAGTAATGGTTTCTGCGGAGACAGCCGGAACTTCCGCGGAGTTCAGCGGGTAGTTGAGAAAACTTAAGTAAAGGAGAGCCGGCCTTGTGCAGAGCCTCGCCACCAAAGTGGCCCTTTCTTAAACACAAGGGGGCGTAAACAGCCGGCACCTGGAGTAATTTAAACAGGATAATCAGTATTTCTAAAACCTGTTGCTTCCCTGACTTTCAGAATGTAAGATAAGGGATGTCGCCAAACCTGTTCTTTCCTGGGTCATATTCTGTCTCCCTTGATGTCACTTAAGAATGCTGTCTGGGGGTGGGTATCTGGTAGTCCCCTTCTCCTCCTAGTTATCTGCCAGCCTGTGCCCGGAAAAAAAATAGCACCAAACTTCTCTAAAATGTATGTTTAAGAGTTAGTTGGGTGCTGAGTATGCACCTGTAAGCTTGCTGAGACTAAGGGCTATTTTAGGAGCTCAAAAAATGTTTTTATTTTTGGACTGTGTTCTAGGAGTTGAGAACTAGTGGAAATTGTTTTCCGTTTTAAAATGATTACACATATATAATGTACTACAGGAGCTCATGGTTATTTTCAACTATAAAAAGTGATTTGAAACTAAATGGGGAAGAGGGAGTTAACAGTTAACTCTACGTCCACTGTGTACCAGGAAATTTCACACATCTCATTTAATTTAAGCAACCTTGGAATTAGGCATCATCCTCATTTTAGAGAAATGAGATGAGAATACAGAAATCCAGAGAAGTCAAGTGGTCTTTCCATCCTATAAATGGCAGAGCCAGGGCTGTCTGGTTGCAAAGATTCTGTCACAGTAGTCCACCAGAGCTGGCTAGTTACTGTGTGTCCATCCTTCCAGAAGCCTTTATTTTTTTTTTAATGCATTTCTTACTTGCATATGTGTCCACAGAACAGTAATTTTATGGTGTTTAAAGATACATACTGAAGAAATAGAATTGCTAAATAGTAGGATATACGCACATAAATCCATAGTACATGCTGCATGTTCTCCTTAGAGTCCTTTTGAGTACTCCTGAAAACCTGACTTTTGTATTAGGATCATATTAATTTTTATGAGTTAACCCAGACATCTTTGTGATGTTAAGAATACTATTTCATTCCATTTCTTCAACTTTGGTGCCCCTTGGTAACATTTTCTGTGTTGCTATTATAAATGGACCCATGCATTATTGCTCCTAACCAGATGTTGGCTTCTATAAAGGTAGTGTTAATTTTGTTTTCATTGCTTCACATCAGCAAAAAATGCTATTATGAACTGTCAGATGGGATATGTAAATAACAGTGATATATTTTAGTGGTATTGATGTAAGTGGATTTATGCCTTGTAACTTCTGAGCCTAATTTGCCAATTTGCATTCTTTTTTCTTATTAAGGTATCATTGATACACAATCTTATGAAAGTTTCACACGAGCAACGTTGTGGTTAATACATTCACCCACATTATCAAGTCCATCCCCACACCCTGTTGCAGTCACTGTCCATCAGTGTAGTAAGATGCCACAGAGTCACTGCTTGTCTGCTCTGTGCTACATTGTCTTCCCCATGACCCGCACACACCATGTGTGTCAATCATAATGCCCCTCAATCCCCTTCTCCCTCCCATCCCACCCACCTTCCCCCACCCCTCGCCTTCGAGAACCGCTAGTCCCTTCTTGGACTCGTTCCTTCAGTTTTGCTTTGTTGTTATACTCCACAAATGAGGGAAGTCATTTGGTACTTGTCTTTCTCCTCCTGGCTTATTTCACTAAGCATAATACACTCCAGCTCCATCTGTGTTGTTGCAAATGGTAGGATTTTCTTTTTTTTAGGTATCATTAGTAAACACTTACATGAGCAATATTGTGGTTACTAGATTCCTCCCATTATCAAGTCCCCACCACATACCCCATTACAGTCCCTGTCCATCGGTGTAGTAAGGTGCAGTAGAATCATTACATGTCTTCTCTGTGCTATATACTGCCTTCCCTGTGCCCCACCCCCACATTATGTCTGCTAATCGTAATGCCCCTTTTCCCCCTTATCCCACCCTTCCCACCCATCCTCCCCAGTCCCTTTCCCTTTGGTAACTGTTCGTCCATTCTTGGGTTCTGTGAGTCTGCTGCTGTTTTGTTCCTTCAGTTTTAGCTTTGTTCTTACGCTCCACAGATGAGTGAAATAATTTGGTACTTGTCTTTCTCCACCTGGCTTATTTCACTGAGCATAATACCCTCTTCCATGTTGTTGCAAATGGTAGGATTTGTTTTCTTCTTATGGCTGAATAATATTCCATTGTGTATAGGTAGCACATCTTCTTTATTCATCTACTGATGGACACTTAGGTTGCTTCCTTGGCTATTAAACACTGCTGCGATAAATATAGGGTGCATATGTCTTTTTTAATCAAGGATCTGGTTCTCTTTGGGTAAATTACTGGGAGTGAAAATCTCGGGTCAAATGGTATTTCTATTTTTAGTTTTTTGAGGACCTCCATATTGCTTTCCACAATGGATGAACTGATTTATATTCCCCCCAGCAGTGTAGGAGGGTACCCCTTTCTCTGCATCTTCGCCAGCATTTGTTGTTCCTTGTCATTTGGATGTTGGCCATCCTAACTGGTGTGAGGTGATTTCTCATTGTGGGTTTAATTTGCATTTCCCTGATAATTAGTGATGTGGAGCATCTTTTCATGTGCCTGTTGGCCATCTGAATTTCTTCTGTGGAGAAGTGTCTGTTCATATCCTCCACCCATTTTTTAATCGGGTTATTTGCTTTTTGAGTGTTGAGACGTCTGAGTTCCCTATATATTTTGGATGTTAATCTCTTATCGGATAATGTCATTTATGAATATATTCTCCCATACTGTAGGATGCCTTTTTGTTCTATTGATGGTGTCCTTTGCTGTACAGAAGCTTTTTAGTTTGATGTAGTCCCATTTGTTCATTTGTGCTTTTGTTTCCCTTGCCCGAGGAGATGTGTTCAGGAAAGAGTTGCTCATGTTTATATTCAAGAGATTTTTGCCTATGTTTTCTTCTAAGAGTTTTATGGTTTCATACATTCAGGTCTTCAATCCATTTCGACTTTACTTTTGTGTATAGAGTTAGACAGTAATCCAGTTTCATTCTCTTGCATGTAGCTGCCCAGTTTGCCAACACCAGTTGTTGAAAAAGCTGTCATTTCCCCCTTGTATATCCATGGCTCCTTTATCATATATTAAATGGCTGTGTATGTGTGGGTTTATATCTGGAAACTCTATTCTGTTCCATTGGTCTATGGGTCTGTTCTTGTGCCAGTACCAAATTGTTTTGATTACTGTGACTTTGTAGTAGAGCTTGAAGTTGGGGTTTGTAATCCCCCCAACTTTGTTCTTCCTTCTCAGGATTGCTTTAGCTATTCAGGGTCTTGTGGTTCCATATGAGTTTTGTTATTATTTGTTCTAGTTTGTTGAAGAATGCTGTCGGTATTTTGATAGGGATTGCATTGAATCTGTAGATTGCTTTAGGCAGGATGGCCATTTTGACAATATTAATTCTTCCTAGCCAAGAGCATGGGATGAGTTTCCATTTGTTAGTGTCCTCTTTAATTTCTCTTAAGAGCATCTTGTAGTGTTCAGGGTATAGGTCTTTCACTTCCTTGGTTAGGTTTATTCCTAGGTATTTTATTCTTTTTGATACAATTGTGAATGGAATTGTTTTCCTGATTTCTCTTTCTGCTAGTTCATTGTTAGTGTATAGGAAAGCAACAGACTTCTGTGTATTAATTTTGTATCCTGCAACTTTGCTGAATTCAGATATTAGTTCTAGTAGTTTTGGAGTGGAGTCTTTAGGGTTTTTATGTACAATATCATGTCATCTGCAAATAGTGACAGTTTGACTTCTTCTTTACCACTCTGAATGCCTTGTATTTCTTTGTTTTGTCTGATTGCCGTGGCTAGGACCTCCAGTACTATTTGTATAACAGCGTGGAGGATGGGCATCCTTCTCTTGTTCCCAATCTTAGAGGAAAAGCTTTTAGCTTTTCACTGCTAAGTATGATGTTAGCTGTGGGTTTGTCATATATGGCTTTTATTATGTTGAGGTACTTGTCCTCTGTACCCATTTTGTTGATTTTTTATCATGAGTGTATGCTGAATTTTGTCAAATGCTTTTTCAGCATCTATTGAGATGATGTGATTTTTTTCTATTTTGTTGATGTGGTGTATGATGCTGATGGATTTTCTAATATTGTACCATCCTTGTATCCCTGGAATAAATCCCACCTGGTCATGATGAGTGATCTTTTTGATGTATTTTTGAACTCAGTTTGCTAAAATTTTGTTGAGGATTTTTGTATCTATTTTGATCAGGGATATTGGTCTGTAATTTTTTTTGTGGTGTCTTTGTCTGGTTTTGGTATTAGAGGATGCTGGCTTTATAGAATGAGTTTGGAAGTATTTTCTCCTCTTCTACTTTTTGGAAAACTTTAAGGAGGATGGGTGTTAGGTTTTCTCTAAATGTTTGATAAAATTCAGTGGTGAAGCCATCTGGTTCAGGACTTTTGTTCTTAGGTAGTTGTTTACCAGTTGAATTTCGTTGCTGGTAATTGGTCTGTTCAGATTTTCTGTTTCTTCCTGGGTCAGTCTTGGAAGATTGTATTTTTCTAGAAAATTGTCCCATTTCTTCTAGGTCATCCAATTTGTTAGCATATAATTTTTCATAGTATTCTCTAATAATTCATTATATTTCCGTGGTGTCCGTAGTGATTTTTCCTTTCTCATTTCTGTTTCTGTTTATGTGTGTAGACTCTCTTTTTTTCTTGATAAGTCTGGCTAGGGGTTTATCTGTTTTGTTCAGTTTCTCACAGAACCAGTTCCTGCTTTCATTGATTCTATTGTTTTATTCTTCTAGATTTTATTTATTTCTTCTCCGATCTTTATTATGTCCCTCCTTCTGCTTACTTTGGGCCTCATTTGTTCTTCTTTTTCTAGTTTCATTAATTGTGAGTTTAGACTGTTCATTTGGGATTGTTATTCTTTCCTGAGGTAAGCCTGTATTGCAATATACTTCCCTCTTACCACAGCCTTCATTCCATCCCACAGATTTTGCAGTTGTTAAGTTATTGTTTTCATTTGTCTCCGTATATTACTTGATCTCTGTTTTTATTTGGTCATTGATCCATTGATTATTTAGGAACATGTAGTGAAGCCTCCATGTGTTTGTGTCCCTTTTGGTTTTCTCTGTACAATTTATTTCTAGTTTTATACCTTTGTGATCTGAGAAGTTGGGTGGTAGAATTTCAATCCCTCTGAATTTACTGAGGCTCTTTTTGTGGCCTAGTATGTGATCTATTCTTGAAAATGTTCCATGTGCACTTGAGAAGAATGTGTATCCTGCTGCTTTTGGGTGGAGTGTTCTGTAGATGTCTGTTAGGTCCATCTGTTCCAATGTGTTGTTCAGTGCCTCTGTCTCCTTACTTATTTTCTGTCTGGTTGATCTGTCTTTTGGAGTGAATGGTGTGTTGAAGTCTCCTAAAATGAATGCATTGAATTCTATTTCCCCCTTTAATTCTGTTAGTATTAGTTTCACATATGTAGGTGATCCTGTATTGGGTGCATAAATATTTATAATGATTATATCCTCTTGTTGGACTGACCCTTTTATCATTATGTAATGTCCTTCTTTGTCTCTTGTGACTTTCTGTTTTGAAGTCTATTTTGTCTGATACAAGTACTGCAACTCCTGCTCTTTTCTCCCTATTAGTTGCATGAAATATCTTTTTCCATCCCTTTATTTTCAGTCTGTGTATGTCTTTGGGTTTGAAGTGAGTCTCTTGTAGGCAGCATACAGATCGGTCTTGCTTTTTTATCCATTCTCTAACTCTATGTCTTTTGATTGGTGCATTCAGTCCATTTACATTTAGTGTGATTATCCATAGATACGTACTTATTACCATTGCAGGCTTTATATCTGTGGTTATCAAAAGTTCAAGGGCAGCTTCTTTTCTATCTAAACAGTCTAACTTAACTCACTTATTATGCTATTTCAAACACAATCTAAAGGGGGTTTTTTTCTCCCTTTTTCTTCCTTCTCCACTCTATATATTAGGTGTCATATTCTGTACTCTTTGTGTATCCCTTGACTGTCTTTGTGGGTAGGTGATTTAATTTTGCATTTGCTTAGTAATTAATGGTCTACTTCTTTTACTGTGGTTTTATTTTCTCTGGTGACCGTTACTTAGTCTTAGAAGCACTTCCATCTATAGCAGTCCCTTTAAAATACACTGTAGAGATGGTTTGTGGGAGGTAAATTCCCTGAACTTTTCCTTATCTGGAAAGTGTTTAATTCCCGCTTCAAATTTAAATGATAATATTGCCAGGTAGTATATTCTTGGTTGGAGGCTCTTCTGTTTCATTGCATTAAATATATCGTGCCACTCCCTTCTGACCTGTAAGGTTTCTGCTGAGAAATCTGATGATGACCAGATGGGTTTTCCTTTGTATGTGATCTTTTTTCTCTCTCTGGCTGCTTGCAGTACTCTGATGTTGTCCTTGATCTTTGCTGTTTTAATTATTACATGTCTTGGTGTTGTCTTCCTAGGGTCCCTTTTATTGGAGATCTGTGCACCTCCATGGCCTGAGAGACTATTTCCTTCCCCAGACTGGGGAAGTTTTCAGCAATTATTTCCTCAAAGAGACTTTCTATCCCTTTTTCTCTGTTCTTCTTCTAGTACCCCTATAATGCAAATATTGTACCTTTTGGATTGGTCGCACAGTTCTCTTATTATTCTTTCATTCCTAGAGATCCTTTTTTCTCTCTGTACCTCAGCTTATTTGTATTCCTGTTCTCTCATTTCTATTTCATTTACTGTCTCCTCTCTCTCATCTAATCTGCTTTTAAGTCCCTCTATTTTATGTTTCATTTCAGCTACTGTATTTTACAATTTTTCTTGAAGTCCTCCCTGAGAACTTGAATATTTTTCTGTAGCTCTGTGAGCACATTTATGATTTTTATTCTGAAACCTTTATCAAGAAGATTGGTGATTTCAGTTTCACTTAGCCCTCTTTCTGGTGTTTGAGGGATTTGGGGTTGTACAAGAGTCTTGCTATTTCATACTTCTGATGATTACTATGGAATAATAACTTTGTGTAGGTGGTACCCTCTAGTGCCCAGAAGCTACTCTCTAGAGCTGCCCAGCCCCTGGAGCAATGGTGCGTGTCACAGGTGAGTGGCGCTGGTGCCTGCCGGGAGGAAAGAGCTCTTTCCTGCTTCCCGACTGCAGTGCCTGCCTCTACTACCAGGGCCAGTGGGCCAAGTGCACAGGGTGGAGCCTGTGTGCTACACCCCTGTAGCTGCCATAGGCAGAGCCACCCTCCAGCTGGCCTAGCACAATGGCAGTGGCAACAGGTGTGTGGCCTGGTACTGGCCAGGAGGAAGGAGTGGCAGGCTGCGTATCGCACTGGGGGGTCTCAGCACTGTGTTGCCAGCCAGAGGCATGGAGTGCCTGAAGTTCCTGAAAGTTCCCAACCTGCTGGGCTGAGTGTGCTGCGATGATTTTGTCCACCTGTCCTTTCTCCTGAGCAGCAAGCTCTGTGTGATCCTTGCCCCTTTAGCATCCGTCTTGATGTTCGGAAGTCTTTCAAAGTACCCGCCTTTCTTTTGTCCCGGAGGGTCTGGTTGTGGGTTCCTGTTCTCTGCAAGCAGCTGGAATCTCAGTCTCTCTGAGCATTCTGCCTGTCTTTGCTTTGCAACCCCACTGGTTTTGGGAGGAGGTTTCTGCCTCACTTTTCATGCCGCCATCTTTTTCTGCCCCTTAAGGCAGTATTAATTTTTGAAGACACATTAACTGTATCTAGCCATTACACTAGATTGTCTTATTGTTTTTGTTTTTCATTTAATTCTCTTGAGTTTTACAAGTTAAAAAAAAAATCTACAAATAGTAATTTTTTCCTCCTTTCAAATTTTCAGACCTTGTATTACTTTCTTTTTTGCAATCCCATTGGCTAGTACATCTAGAAAAAAAAGTGGTAACTAATGCTGGGGATCCTTGACTTATTCTCAACTTTCATGGGAATGGTGGTAGTGACTCCCCAGCTTTAGAGCTGAAGGTGAGGCATTTTATCATGTTAAGAGAGCACGCATCTAGTCAGATTTATCAAGAATTTAAATTAAGTATTATGGAATTATTTTTGTGAAACATAGGTGGTAGAGATCTAACCTGATTTTGGATAGACAGTTTTCCCAGCACCATTTATTAAAGAGTCTGTTCTTTCCTCACTCTTAAAATGCTACCTTTCTAATTAATACTAAATTTTCATACATATGTGTTGGTTTGTTTTTTAGATTGTATTATTATCCATTGATCTTTTTAAAAATCATTACTTCTGGTCTAGTTCCACCTATTTTAAATAATTAAGCTATACTTCTGAAATTTTATTGTAGGAGAAAAAGAGTCTCAAATGGACATGCAAAGCTTGTGGACAGAAGCAGTCATTTTTGCGGGTGAGTCCTGAGAAATGGGGTGTGTGGGACCCAGCCCTGCAGAAGTGAGCTTCTCATGAAGTCCCAGCATTCCACTATTGGGGTCAAGTTCACTAGACACAGGGCTCTGGCTCCCTAGATTCCTGTTCCCTCAGGAAAGGAAAGGAATGGAACAGTGCCTGGCCAGTTACCCCCATTTGTCCGAACTGCCTCACGCCCTTTGCCTCCCGGACCCTTCTTCCACCCGCTCCAGTCCTTGATACCACTGTTCCAGCCTCATCTCCCCATTCCCTTGCTTCAGCCGTAGGCATTTTCTTTCTGATCTCGAAACAGTGCAACCTGCTTCCCTCTCAAGGCCTTTGTGCTCATTGTTGGAGTGCCCCCAGCTCTTCTCATTATCCTGATGAGAAATTATATCCAAGTGTGTTCATCTGAGTGTTGTCCATCTCAGACTGTAAGTACCGTGAAGCAGATACTTGGTGTGTTTTATTTACTGATACATCCTCGGCACATAGCACGGTTCCTGGCACATAGTAAGTGCTAGCTCAATAAATACTTGTTGACTGAATAAGTAACCAGTCCCACATTGACAGGTATTCAGATGGATTTTACTTTTCTTGTTCTGAACAACCCCACACTGAAACTTGTTACAAATACTTCTTTCTTCACTTGACCAATTATTACCTTAGAACAAATTCCTAGAAGTTAAGCTGCTGTTTCAAAGAATATCTGTCAACCAAGGTTCTTTTAGTTGCAGATAACGGGGAAAAAAAAACACTTCAAAACGGCATCAGCAAAATAAAAATACATACTTACCAGGTAATGGTACATCATGAGGAACCCAAGGGAGGAGCTTCACCCCTGAGACCTTGAAGAGCTGAAACACCACCGGCAACATGGGCACATTGCTTCTTCTCCCCCTGCCCTAGTTCTCCCTGAGGCTCTCCTCCCTCTCCCTGCCTCTTCTCCTTCCTTTCCTCTCTCTTTCCAAACAGTGCATAGGAACACCCACAGGCCACACTCATTTAAAGCCAACTGGACCAGCTGAGTCCCAGTTAATCCACTCCTGAGAGAAGCCATATGATTGGCCCGGCTGACTCAGGTGTGCACCTCATCCAGTCAGCTGGGGTGGGAGGGAGGGAGGATGGTCTGGTCAGCAGTCTACAGACTAGCCTCTGAGGCCACCCTGAGATGGTCTCAGAGGACGGGCCTAGCTCGTGAGCTAGTGACTGCTAGTGGCTGCTGCCTATCTGAGATGTCGGTGTATATTTATTTCTGTTCTCCCTGCAGCAACCTTGCCTTCCTCTCATCACCCCCATGCATGTGCAGTGGCGTATGACTTGTGGTTGACAGGGCCACTGTAGCAAACAGACACCGAAACTGTGGTGGCTAACCACAGAGAAGTCCTTTCTCTTGCTCTTGTAATAGCCGTGGAGGGACTGAGATAAACAGGCGCCGTTCTTGGTGTGGCCGTTTGGGGACCTCGGCTTCTGCTGGCCTGTGGTTCTGTTGTCCCGTGAGGACTGTCTCATGCTGCCTCTAGCCATTGAATAGCAAGAGCATAGAGGGGCTACCCAGGAGGCTTTTGAGGGCCAGGTCTGGAAGGGACTGCAAGGGAAAATGTCCAGCCTGGGCCCAAGTAGAGGAGCAGTTTTCTTCTTCAGCCAGCATGTGGGAGAGTGTGTGCTCTACCACGGACACCAGAGGGGTTACCTGTCTTCTTAAACTTGCTGTTTCCTCTCCAGTTCCTCTGCCCATTCTCCTTGCACTTGCTCCAATGGGATTTCACTCCCCACCAGTCCACTAAAATTGTTTGCATTAAAGTCAGCAATGATGTCCACGTTGCTAGACACTGGCTTGGTTCTCAGTCCCCAGGTGACTCAGTCTGTTGGCAGTGTCTGTCACAGCTTGTTGCCTCCTCATCCTGTAGACCTCATCTTCACTGCGCTTCAGTCACCCTGCCCCTAGCTGCCTTGTCTTCCTGGCTGCATTTCAGTTCTCTTGGCTGGTCTTTTCTCATCTTCCCAACTTGTGAACATCAGAGTGCTCTGAGACTCAGTTTTGTGACCTCTTCTCTGGCTACACTCCATCCCTTACCAGTCTGAGATGAGCTTGTCTGACAGTCTCAGTTGTCTGTCTCAGATCCCAGGCCTGCCCTCGAACTTGAGTATGCCACCACCCATTCGGCTGTCTGCTGGTCACCTAGCAGGCACCCCAGAACCACCAGGTCCAGATGAAAGCCCTCACCACCACCACCACCTGCTCTCCCACAGTTGTCCCATCTCTCAAGTGCCAGTTCCTGTCTAGCTGTTGGGGCTAAAAATCTTGAGGTCATCCCTGACTTTGCTTTTACACTCTTTATTCAACCCATCGGCACATGTTGGCTCTGCCTTGAGAACACGCACAGCCTGACCTCTTACTGTGGTGGCCCAGAGTTGCAGCTCCCTTGTGTTTGCAGCTGTCCCCCGCCCAAACCGCCTGTTGCTGCCTATGGGTCACATTCAGCGCCACAGCCAGAGGCCCTGCTCAGACGTGCTGGATCGTGACACTCAGACTTTCCAGGTTAGAGCAAAACTGCAGTCCTGCAAACAGGTCTGAGCAGAGGGAGTGGGCAAAGCTCTTCCCTCCATGGTCTCCCTTGTGGTTTTTCATGATGTCTTTTAGTTAGTACTTAACATCTAAGTAAAAACTAACATTTTAAATTATTGACGTGAATCTCACCATTTGTTTTATGCAACACCAGCTTTAAATGCACAGTGTTTAGTATATTTGCAGAATCATCAAAATTGCACAACTGGTATTTTGTAGCTCATATATGCCTGTGTTATTTCATTCTTACTGGAAGAGTGGAAATGCCGCACAAAAATGACTCAGCTGTTTCTATACGCACACTTTCTACCCACATTGTACCTTCGGCTCACAGATGAGGACAGGGAACTATGGGTTCCCCTGTCTTACCCTTTCCTATGTGTCATCGTTTTTAGCATAAGCGATTGGTTGTTCCAGAGAAATAGCAGGAATAAAGAAAAACACAACAGGCTTCCTTGGTGGGGCGTGTTTTTAGAGCACCTCTGTCTTCCTGCATGTGAAACAAGCGCTGGTGCCCATGGGTGGCCTGGCCTCATGGGCTGTGGGCACCCCCACATCCTTGGGAACGCATAGCACATGCTACCAGCTGCACTTGGAGCCTCTCAGGACCCCTCTGCACCACAAGTCTCCTGGAATTCTGTGCTCCTGGGGGTCAAACATGCTGTGCAAATGAAATGGTATGTCAAGGAGCAGTAGACACGTGTGTGTCCCCTCTGCACACAGGCTCCATTGTCCCATCAGATCCCGTGTACACAAGTTCAAAGATAAGAGTCTTGAATTTCATGACGGCAACAGAACAGGTCTCATGCACATGAGGCCGAGTGCCTGCTGAAGGGCCTACCATCTCACACCTCCTTTCCTACCACCTTCGCCAGAGACCACTCCGCTCCAGCCACATGTCCTTCAGGATGCCGGCCTCGGGTCTCTGCACTCTTTCTGTTTCATTGCTTCTGTTGAATGCTCTTTCCTCGGGTCTGCATGGCGTTCTCCCTCGTACCTTCATATTTGTGCTCAAATGTCCCTTCCCAGGGATCTGTAGTCCTTGAACACGCTGTACAAAATGTGTGCTCTGTCCGTGCTCCGGCTCACCCCCTTTCATCACCTTCCCACCGTTTCATGGCAGATAGCTGGCGTGAGTGTTTGTCATCTGTCTCCTCTTGCTAGAATACGAACTCTGTGATGATAGTGACTTTGTCCACTCCTGTATTGTACTGTCCTTACCCAGTCCAAGACCTGGCACATAACTAGTGCTCAGAGTATTTATTGAACAAATGGGTGGCTGCTAATGAAAAAGCATCTCTTTATTTTGTGTATTCATTCCTTGATCACCAGTGAGGGAAGTGTCATTTCACATGTTGCTTCTCTTTTGAATTTTTTACTCATGCTCGTTAACCATTTTGTGTGGGGTTTTGGGTTGAGTTTGGCTTTGAAGAGTTGTAGAATTCAGGGTGCTGGTAGCACAGCCAGATAGACTGAAACTATTAGCCCCTGAGACCAGGACTAATAAATCACTGCAGAAGCAGCAGGCACTCATCAGGGTCCCTGCGTGGTGCTTCAGCATCCTTGGGCCTGAAGAGCACCCCCGCCTTCCTGAAGTGCGTCGCTAATGGATCTGTTTCTCAGCCTTCACTGAACACTTTCTAAACCTAACATATTTTTTTGTTTCTCAGGCTTATGGTGAGGGTTCTGGTGCTGACTGTAGACGCCATGTCCAAAAACTAAATCTGCTGCAGGGACAGGTCTCAGAGATGTTACTCAGGTACAGTTGTTGCAGAAGGGCACGGTTATCTTGCCCTGTTCGCATCTTGAGTGCACACTGGAAGTAAACGACGAGGAAATCCCTTAGATTTCCATGTCTTACAATGTGGTGACTAGATACCCTGAACAGTCTTCCCACCGAAAATAACTAAAAATGCGACTATAGTATTGTAAATATGCTGATAAGATGACAGGAAAGTAAATAACCATCAGAAGTAAAAAATGAAGCAAAAGCCCAAATTCAGAGGATAAGCCCTGGGCTGCTGAGGTGATTGAAGCTGGTGCTCTGGAGCATCCATGTAGGTGGCTGGGAGAGGTGCAGGAGGCCGAGGCAGTGCCTGGGGCCTGTTGAGTGTGGAGAGTTCGGGAGGAGACCACTACATGATGGTGAGTCCTCAGAGGGCTGCACCCTCAGCATAGGAGTGAACTACAAACACACCCCTCTGTGGCAGGGAGCCTGCCTGTGTGGATCTCAACAATAGCTGAAGAGGGGAAATGTCTCTCCAGCATTTTAAAGCTGCAAGGAGGCAGTCGCATGGCTTTTCAATTTGTACATGCAGCATGTGAGTAGCCGCAAACTGAGAATTTTGTCCCAGGAGGCTGAGGTAATTGCAGCTCCTGCCTTTCATGGCAACACACTTTCAGCCCAGGCCTGAGGGAATGCCACAGAGAAGGTCCCGGGGGGGTATAGACTCAGCTAAAACTCATTAAACACTCCAGGAGATACGTCACTGTGAGCAAAAGAGAAACAATAGAGCTCTAAGTCAGACCCACAAAGACTTCAGAACATATAGTACTGTATATTTAATGTATTTCATGAAGTAAAAGAAGATTGATCATTTGAGGAGCAAAGGACTTTAAAAAATGACCAAGTAGGTTTATTTAGTATATTTAATGAAATAAAGAGTTGATCATTGGAGGAGAAAACAGCATTAAAAAGTGACCAAATAGGTTTGAAAAAGAACCAAGAAGAGTTTAATGAAATGAAAAATATGATCATTGAAATAAAAAATTCAATGGCCTCTATAGCATCTTACTATGCTAATGGACAGTGACTTTAATGGGGTATGTGGTGGGGACTTGATAATGGGGGGAATCTAGTAACCACAATGTTGCTCATGTAATTTTATATTAATGATACCAAAATAAAAAATGAATTTAAAAAATTAAGTGGCCAAGTAAACAGATTAAGTGCTGTTGAAGAGGGGTTAGTGAAATGGAAAATAAATCTGAAAAATTATTCACAGTGCTGTACAGAAAGAAAAAAAGGTGGGAAACATGAAAGATGGAGGCTACAGAAAAGAGATCCAGCAAGGGGAAAATAAAGAGGGCAAAGGCAATATTTGAAAGGATTGGAGTATTTTTCAGCATTAAAGGTTTACCTACTCAAATTCTGGAAACACAATCAGTCTCAAACTGGATAAAGCCATAGTTTTACTGCAAACAGTATGATCGTGTACATAGAAAATCCTAGTGGACCTGCGCAAAAGCTACTAGAGCTAATTCAGCAAGATCACAAGGAAACAAAGTCAACATACAAAATTAAATTTCACTTCTATATAAATGTAGTGAACAACTGAGAAATGATTTTTAAAGTCAAATACCATTTATAATAGCACCAAAAAGTTACCAAGTGATAAAGTGTAACATAAAAATGCAGAATCTGCTCAGGAAAAGCTGCAAAACCATTGCTGAGAGAAATTGAAGATCTTAATCAATGAAGAGATATAACATGTTCATGGATTGGAAAACTCAGTATCATTAAGGTGTCAATTCATCCTAAATTGATATGTAGTCAACCTAATCCCAACCAGAATTCTAACTTTCTTTTGCACTTGTCAAACTGATACTAAAATTTATATAGAAATGCAAAGAACCTAGAATCGCCAAAACAATTTTGAAAACAATAAAGTTGAAGGAATTCTACAATCTGACTCAAGATTTACTCTAATGCCACAGGAACTGAGACAGTGTGGTATTGGCAAAAGGCTAGACATACACATACATCAAAAGATGAATGTACAGACTGTGGTATGTTCATGCAGTGGATACTAGCAAAAAAACAGCACAGGCAGATATCAAAAACTAATTGCTAAGTGAAAGCAGCCAGACACAAGAGATCATATGCTCAAGCCATCAGTGGATTTCTGGGGAAGGAGGAATTGCCTGCAAAGACACATAGGGGACTTTTTGGGGCAATGAGAATTTTCTACATCTTGTCAGTTATATCTCAAAATACTTTTTTTCTATATTTTGATCAGGGTGATAGTTTCAAAGTTATAATTTATCAAGACTCATCTAACTGCCCTTCTAAGTGGGTACATTTTATTTACGTATTAATTAGACCTCAATAAGTTTATTTGAAGTTAAAAAAAAACCTGCCCTTACACACAACAACATAATTTTAGAACACGGAAGACAGTGGGAAGAGCTGTAAAGTAGCTGGAGAAAAGAGATCACCTACAAAGAAACAGTAGACAGCCTTCCAGTGGGGACATTGGAGGTGAAGGGACAAACTAGCATCCTCAGATTGCTGAGAGACTCCTTCAGTGGAGGGAGCTGAGTTCCTGAGTTGTAGGGAGGTGAGCAAGGTTCTGGCCAATAGCTGGTAGGACCCTGCTCAGCTGAGCATTGGTGCATGGACCGCATGGTAGGGGAGGTGTTTCACACCCATAATCTCATTTTATCTTCAGAATCACCCTCTATAAAGATCATTGACCTCTTTTTACCAGTGAAGAAACTGAAGTAGAGATGCCCTCCTTTGGTGGTTTGGGGTTCTCATAGCTCAGCAGTGAGAGTTCCAATCTGTGCATGTAGCAATCCTGTCTGGTGTGGGGGATGTGGCTTTGGTCTCACCTCAGCCCTCCCATGGTAACTGTTTCACTGGCCATCCAGCCCCACTCAAGGCTGCGGAGGCCCCGGCTCCTCTTTATGAGGTGGATGGGCCCTGCTGTCCCAGGAAGGCTGGGAGAAACACTGCGACACATTGAGCTCAGGAAAATGCCTCTCCTGTCCTGCAGTGGTGGGGGTATAGCAACTGTAAAGATCCTCACGTAACCCTGTGCGGTGGAGACCCCTCCATTGCTGACAGTTCAGCTGATGTCATTTTCTGTGTCCAGGCCCCAAGCAGGGCACGTGCACACGTGTCATCATTCACTGCACGCGGGGGTGCAGTGGAGCACCCAGGCATACACAGTGACAGCCCATCACTGGCAAAGGCAGGGAGCAAGCTGGCCTTCCTGGGCGGAGGCTGACCATTCTGCTCTGTGTCCCTTTCCTGTTGATGGAGGGCCCTGCCAGCCCTAATCCAAGGACCAAATGATCCCTGTGGTCAGGCCTCTGAACTGTGGGGAAATGACTAGACCACATCCAAACAGCAGAGGAGACCCTCAGGTCGTCTTCAGTACCCATTGTCACCTCCTTGCATCCCTCTGCTGTTACCTTCCTTGTCTCATTTTCCTGGTCATTTTACAAGGGACGTATGTGTGCTCTTTCCCAAAGGTCTCCGGGAGCACCTACAAACACTGGTGGTGAAGAAACTGCAGGTCCTCTGCAGGGGGAGCATGCACGTCTGCAGGTGAGCCAACTGCCCACCGGCTCTGCCGGGGCCCATTGACCCATGTTAGGCAGTGGCTCTCAACACTTGCTGTGTGCCACCAAGCAACAGGCACTGGGGTCACAGCTCCAGAGGCAGCAAGCGGGTAAACCTGTCCCTTTCCATTGAGGTGAGGATGGCCATGTGTACAGTTACAGTGCTCTGTGGAAAGGACTTTTTCTTCTGTCTGTGGGGAGGACTCCTCTGAACTTAGCTTGGACACCACCTGGGCTTCTCCCTCGGCCCTGCAGATGCTGGGCACACCCTGGTGGGGAAAGGACACTGCTGGAGAGGAGCTGGGTTTCCGTGTCCCCTTCCCCAGGCTAGGCCTCCCAGGAGGGCCCAATCCAGTTGTCCTGAAGCAGTGCCTGGTGAGGTAGGTACAGAAACAGTGCTGGGCAGTGTTGTGTGTGAGAGCTTGAGGTACTGCACAGGGGACACCATTGGTACATCCCAGATGCCCCAGGTGCATGGAACGCTGACTTGCCAGGGAAGGACAGGGAGTGGGAACACCGGTCAGAGGTGCCCCCCAGCCTGAGGGCAGAACCCCACTGGCAACGTCCTCTGCTTTCTCTTCCTATTTTTATTACAAATAGGGGAATAGCTGTTGAGTGTGCTAACACAGCACCTCTTGGATATTTAGCTCTACATGTCCGATCTCATCCACTTACAGATTTAATTTTATATCATCCTTATAAGAAATATTGTTTGTTTGTTACATATTAGAGTTTTTGCTTATGTCTGCTGTGTTGCTGTATAGTTTTCCGTGTTTTTTTTAAGTACCTACAGAATATACTGAGTGAACCACTACCTATTCCCTTAGACGTGGGCATTTAGGTTGTTTCCCAACTTTTGCTACTCTAGATACTCGCTTTTATTCTGTATGCCTTTGACTTCAGAACTCTGGGCAGGGGCTGTGGAGATTGGCAAAGTCCCTGATGACTGTGCCCTGTGGCTTCTTGAGGTCTCTGCTGCTGTGCAGCATTCCCAGTGTCAAGCCACATGCCCTCCCTGGTGACAGGGTCCTGAGGCCATCAGGCCTCAGAGTTGGGCTGGGAATTTTCAGTAAAAGTGCCTCCTTTCCAGCTCCAAGAATACAGACTCCCAATCCTGTAGGGGGAAGCCCAGCCCTCAGAGAACTGCTGGCTGAAGTTCCTGGAAAGGGACTCCACAGAACCCGGTCCAGAAGGAGGCGGAGGGTGTTTGAAGAGACCACCCTCATCCAGGACAGAGAAGCCAGACCGTCCCTTCATTACAGGCCTGCCTAGAAAAAGGTGCCAAGCTAGCAGCCCAGGCCCAGTACCCACGGTGGCCCATGCATGGGGGAGTGGTGAGCGGCCTGCCCCTGGCGGCCTGGGAGGATCCTGAGTGGCGAGAGCCAGGAGTGCTGTCCTGCCAGGTCCTTCTCACCTTGCTGGCACCAGGCGCTGCCGTGCAGAGGTAGGCGCTGGGCAGGGCACCAGCATGGACGCACTCGGCGCATGCTTAATCTGACAGTCTGGATGGCACTGACCTCAGGGAAGAATTTATTTCAAGGGCAGAGTTGACGACAGGAAGTGTGGCCAGGAGAGCTGACAGGCATGGGAGCCTTTAGCCTAGACAGGAAAGACCTGACTTTCATAGGCTGCTCCTAGTCCAGACTTAGTCTGCATTTCAGTGAGTTTTCTGAGACATGGCATCATCTAGAGCCAGGGTGGCTGTTATGGGACAGGTGCTCTTAGATTCCAGTTCAAATAAGAACTTTCTAGTTACTACAAGCAGTGGAGCAGAGGAACGGACTGCCTTGGGTGTCACTGGGCAGCCTGTTATTGGCAGTGGGGTGAAGCTAGGCAGCCACCCGGGAAGCTGTATGGGATGACAAGGTCCCAGTCTGCTGGGGGTCAGACTAGGTGGCCACCAGGTGAGGATTGCGGCCCATGTCGTGATAGGACTGCATTCTTGACAGCACTGTCCTTTTGCCAGGAAGTGGAGCCAAAGTAGGGGCCAGCCTCCACACATCCCTGACGCCCAGGACTCCAGCAACTGTGAAGTCGTCACCTTGGAGTCCCAGGAGGTCAGTGATTGAGGACAGTGTTGCTCTTCTGCTCCCAGTGACCATTGAGAGGAGACAAGAGATTTTAAATCCAGGTGTTTTGCCTTCTCTGTCTCGTCAGCTCTGTTCAGGCCCGCACCTTTCCCCATGACGCTCATCCTCAGGGATGTTCGCTCCCACTCAGGGCAGCTTCATGCCTTGGGCTCAACCGAGTTGACTAGCAGGACTTTTCTGAGGCAGGACAGTTCTGAGTTCTGCATGGAGGAGAGGGTGTCTGTCCCACCCAGGATTTGTCCCCACCCTTTCTGTCCTCACTGCCACTCACCCAGGTGCATAAGCAGTCCTTTCACACTGTGGCCCTCTTCACCGGGGACCTGCTCTGGGGCTTGATGCCCCATGCACAGCAGGCCCCATTGCTCTGCCAAGGCCATAGAGCCTAGATTTTGCTTTGTGTGGTCAGAGCTGTGGATGCTGAGGCAGAGGACCTCTGCTGGGCGTCAGGCACTGCCGCCCCCCCAGCATAATCAAGAGCAGCCTGGCCGCCTTCACATGGAGTACAGAGGTCAGACTGATGGTGCCAATTTGCTGTGACCCCAGGGAAGGTCGCAGGCCTAGACCTCTAAATTAGAGTAATGGTAGAGGTAGTTACTGAGCAAGGCCCTGGCACATTTTAACTGTTACCCTGTTTAACGCTCATCGCAAACCTGTGTGGTTTTGAAGGTGAGGAACTAAGGCTGAAGAAGGTTCCAGGTCACAGCCAGTCAGTGGCAGAGCTAATGGTCATCTAATCACTAGCAGCTGACCACCAGCCCCTACATACTGCCCAGGGGTTGGGATGCAGGGTCCCACTGGTCATCGCATTCAGATCCCTTTGTAGGTGGTAAACCAGATTGCTGGCACATCTTTGGTTCCTGAGTAGAAGGGAGAAGCCAGGCCCCAGCACTGTCACCTCCCACAGTCCCTCTGGGCAACCACCTCCACAGCCCCAGACCCTAAGCACAGCTCTAGAGATCTTACCACCTGCCTGGCAGCGAGCAGGCAGGATGGAAGCTGTCGTCTCTTTCTAGATGGTCTCTAGTGCCCTTCTTGCCCATACTTCTCAGGCTCCCCCTGACCTGATTCTGAGGTCCCTGTGAGATGACTGCATGATTACATGAGAACACCTTCCTTTTTTGGAAAGCCCAGTAGTGGACTTTGGCCAAGGAGATGGGGTGAGGTAGAGGGCATTTATTCACCCTGCTTTGCCAACCCACAAAATCAAAGCATGTCCCTGGCCTGCGGGTCTGACTAGCAAGCAGGCAGAGCAGAGCACAAAGTGCCAGAACCGCACATAGAGACAAGGGAGCAACAGCACAGGCATGGGGACCTCTCTTCAGCCCCTGGTCTTGCTGGGCCACTGGCATTGGTTCTCAAGGACGTGGCCATCTGTTCGTGTCCATTACAGGAGCATGCTGGCCTGGCAGAGGTCAGAGGAGGATGCAGGCACGAGGACTGGGACACCAAGGAGCTGACTGCTTCACCAGGGGAGCCACCATGTCCTGCCCAGCAGGCCAGGCCCACATCTTCTAAGTGGGAGCCATTTCTTCTGACACCTGCAAAGAGCCCACGTGTGGAGAAGGGGCTCCCTAGGACCCAGACCCCAAAGGAAGGGCACCTCAGCAGGCACCTCCATGTGTCTCAGCTCCCTGGGGCCCTGTACACTTCCACATCGTGGGGCATAGGTCCTCCCACTAAACGGGTCAGTGGGACGCGGGAGCCTCCGCTAATGCAACTGCGTGACCTCTTCACAACTGGTGAGGACTTTGATGTCAACCTGTGAATGGAACTACTGTATTACCAATGCAGATTTGTTACATGAACCCTTTACCACTGGGCCTGAGCCCCTGAAAGGGGGGCTCCCCAAGTCGCCTGTCAGTAGTAGGACTGAGGATGATTTATGGACTACAGGAACCACCAGCAATAAACTTGACTGTCAGACAGCATTTCTGATTGAGACATCTTTGATTAAAGTGCTTATGCCATTTAATTAGATTGTTTACAAGAAGTAACAGAATGGTTACAAAGCGATCTTAGTTTAAAAGCAGCTGACACATGTGGAGGTGAGAGCCCTACAGTGGTTATGAAGTAGGCACTGCGCCCGGCAGCCCTTCCTCAGTCCCGGTGGAAGCGCGCAGCCCCGGGCTGCCTCACTGCCAGGACTCGCTCCAGGGCAGCAGCCGCCTCTGCCCTGACAGAAGGTTGGCTGTACTCCACCTAAACTTGGAGTATATCAGGTTTCTAGCAGAAAATAAACATTAGTCATTTAAACAAAAGGGAAAAGCAGACAGCCATTAGCCAAGAGAGATTCTGGACTGCTGGTATAATCGCAGTGAAGAGCAGGATGGGTGGTGTGGCCTGGATGCCTTCCCGGCAGGGAGTCCCACCCTGCCCAGGGAAGCCTCAGAGCCCCCAGAGAAGCTGGTCAGCGATTCTCAGACATTATCATACACAAACACCAGGCTTGCCCTTCATGCCACTTGTTCCTAAGTGGCTTCACGTGTCCCCGCCCCCAGATTCTGGAAAAAGAATGCAGAGGAAACTGGCCCTTCCAGAGGCCCTGCTGTTCTACACTAGCTCAACGTGACTGTGAGACAGGGAAGGGGACACACCAGGTGAATAAAAGCTGTCACAATGGCAGGGGGTGCTTTGAATACTGGATGGTGTCCAGGGCAGCCCCGATGTCATAGTTCTTGGTCTGCAGGAGCCTGGTGAGCCAGCCGCCTTCATCAGAGAACCCCATGGACAGCATCTGGGAGAGGGACTCAATCAGCTGGGGGTCCGCCTCTGTCAAAAGAGTCACCAGAGCCATGAGGGTGAGTCCTGGCTGCAGCCTGCAGCCAGCAAGTACCCCGTGTCTGCAGAGCTGGTTCTTCCACAGCAGGGCTGGGCAAACTTTGTCAACGGCCAGAGTAAATACTCCAAGCTGGTGTGCAGCCACTCAGCCTGTCACTACTCAATTCTGCTGTTACAGCAGACAAGCAGCTAGCTCTATGAACCAACAAGCATGGCTGTGTTCCAACAAGTCCTACAAACAGACACTTATGTCAGTCTTGTATGTCTTCTCCAGCCGTTACAAAAATGAAAACAATCATTCTTGGTCCATAATCCATAGTTTGCTAGCCTTCTCTTCTATAGCAGAGATGATACTGGTAGGCCAAGGGCCAAATTTGGCCCACAGATAGGCCTTTTCCCTTGTTGATGTTTTGAACATCACTGTCATGTGACAGTACTGACCAGAGCACAGCATCACCTGCCCTTTTATTCAGTGTGTTCTCTGGGCTGCCACCGTCCCCACCTGGCCCTACTGCATTACACGCCACCTACTTCACATGCTGGCATCCTGCCTGGCTCCTACAGGGACATGGCTGTGACCCCTGCTCAAAGGTCCATGAGGAAGTGGTGGCAATGGACTCAGCCCACTTGCAGTGGTGTGTAGCAGTACCAAAGCCAGCGCCACCTGTACAGCACACCCACCTTCAGACTTCTGGGTCTGGAGGTTAAGGCTTAGCTTACTAGGGCTCAGTATAGGTGTAAGAGGACAAAACCAACTCCTAATTTTCTGTTGGGGGTGGTGTCTGGAGGAGAAAGGTAGAAACATGAAACTGCTTGAAGCCACTTGCCTGGTGGCAGATGTGGGTACAACGCAGCCTCCTTCAGCCCTGTGGGCCCTTCCTGGGAAGCATCCAGAGAGCCTGGCCCTTCAGATTCAGGCATCTGTAGGGACTGTAGCTCCCCTGTAGACGGGTCCACTTCCTTTGAAGACAAATGAGTCCAGTCATCGTCTCCTCCCGAGCAGTTATCAGACTCCATCTGCTCCTGGAACAAAACACCCCATGAACACTTGGGGACCAGTGCAACAGGCCCACCGGAGCACCACTCTAGTACTGGGAGATGCAGGTGTGAGGACCAGTGAGGGGCCACACACAGTTTTCTTTACCAAGTCCCAGTGGAGGGTACACAGCATGACAAATGCCAGACTGAACTGTGACAGCAAGGGTCCCACTGGCCTGAGAGGAGTGTGGTAGAGGCCCTGGCAGTAGCCTCAGGGGTCGGCAGGGGAGGGGCTTGCCTCAGGCTGCCCCAACTCCAGGGCAATCTTGTCCACTTGCTCGGCCAGACGCTGTGTGGTGTCCTCCATGTCACCCTCTGGTTTGCTGGGGTCAGAGGAGCAGCTGCTGGGCTGAGAGCCGCACTTTTCCTCAGTGCCCGAGCTGCCTGGAGAGATGGGTGTCAAGCGGCTTCTTTTCCCTCCGTGCTCCACGTCAATATCGACTTCAATGCCTGCAGGCCAAGGAGGACACAAAACCATTGGTCCTCAGAAGGCACAGCTGTAGGGTAGCTTCAGCTGCCTGTGTTGGGACTGCAGGCTTACAAAGCCCTTTCGTTCAGTCCCGAGTGGGAGAGGGATCAGGACAGTGGCGCCTAACATGTGGACACAGACGCTGCCATCCACTAGAGATCTCAGGGTCAGAGCCAGTGTGAACCAGGCCAGGACACCAACCTGGCAACCAGAAGGCAAATGGATGGTCATCTTTGATCTTCATGATCCTTAGGGCTGACTACTTCCAATATCCTGGCCCCAAATCCTCTTGGCTTGTAGAAAAACTCTGCCAACATGTCTACCTTACTGCACCTTTATCTTCCTCCAACTTAATACAACATTAATCTCAGCTAACATCCCAGGTCAGCTTCAGAGTCAGAAAGCCAAAAGCCCATAAAGAGACCTTGTTTTTCCCTAACTGAGTGGGACAGCGGCTGACAGCAGGAAGAGCCAGGCCCTAAGAAGAGAGTAAGAGCCAAATACCACCTATGGTCAGAACGCCCCCAACCACTGGGCTAAGGACCACATGAATGAAGCATCATGTTTGCATATAGAGGGTGCAGGGTGCCCAGTGATGTAAAAACATGCATGTTAAGCATTAAAATTCTGCTGAGGCAGGCGGCAGCCCATACAAGCTTTGGGTGAGGCCCACAGGCTGCAGCAAAGGCCAGCATGTCCACCCCCAGTGTCTATTCTGAGGCACATGCTCACTGAGGGAGAGGGAGGGCAGAACCATCACTCTATTTGTAATTAAGTTTGATTTATCAAAGGACTACATGCCAAAGGACTTGAATAGACACTTCTACAAAGGAGACATACAGATGGCCAACAGCCATGTGAAAAAAATGCTCCATGTCACTAATCATCAGGGAAATGCAGATCGGAACCACAACGATGTATCACCTCACACCTGTTAGAATGGCCACCATCCAAAAGACAAGAACAGTGTCAGCGAGGATGTGGACTCTGGTCCTACACTGCTGGTGGGCATGTAAATTGGTGCAGCCACTGTGGAAAGCAGTATGGAGGTTCCTCAGAAAACTAAGAACAGAAATACCATGACCCAGTAACTCCACTTCTAGGAACTTACCCAAAGAAAACAAAATCCCTGATCTGAAAAGATACACACACTCCTATTATTGCCACATTATTTACAATAGCCTAGATATGGAGGCAACCAGAGTGCCCACCAAGAGGTGAATGGCTAAAGATGTGGCACAGATACACAATGGATTATTCTGCCATAAAAAAGAGTGAAAGCTTGCCATTTGTGACAACGTGGATAGACCTAGAGGGTATTATGCTAAGTGAAATAAGTCAGAGAAAGACAAATACCATAAGATTACACTTACATGTAGAATCTAAAAAAAAAAAAACAGTTGCTGCCATGTGGAAAAGGGGGCTGGGAGATGGGTGAAATAAATGAAGGGAAAAAAAAAGATTACTGAAAATGTCTGCTATCCTGATCAGAGTGATGGTTATGTGAGTATGAACACATGACTCCACGTGGAAGCTCGAGTTTGTGAGGGAATTCACCCGTGAAGGGAGGGACCTGTGGGGCACCGGCAAAGGCTGATGTGGGGCAACAAATCCTTGCCTGTCTCTCAGGGGCACAGCAGCCACCATTCCTCTGCAGCATCGCAAGTGAAAACCACAAAGCGGCTGTCACACTGTGTCACCTGAAGCACAGACACACAGCCACTTACCCAGAGGGCTGAGGGCAGCTGCCACACTCTCCCCCACGTTCTTGAGGAAATTCACACTGGCATCCTCCGATGGACCAGAAGCTTTGGTTTTAAGAAACAAAACAGATTTGTTTAATTCACAGTACACTTCCCAATGCTTTGATGTCCCAGGGACCCCCATCCTGCCCTGGGGGCTGTCCTAGCAGCCTACACTCACAGCCCCTTCCTCCCTCCCTCCCACTCCCTTCTGTGACCCTAGTGCTCCAAGCCCGAGGAGGACTGAGCACACACAGTATAAGCTACTGGTAACATCCTAGATATGCTACTTACTCAAAATCAAATATCCCTACCTTCATTCCAAAAGATGAGGTGAATCAAAGGATGCACTAAGATTAATAAAATCAGAATGAAACCAGAATTCAGAAGCCTAGAATGCAAGCTCTATGTAAGTTCTTAACTTTATTACTGTTTAGAGGACTTGAGCAAATGTGGCTCTGACTCTCATCACAGCTAACACAATAGAGAAGGGCATAGTCACAGAGACACCGGCCTGAGGGCCAGCCTTCCTGCCTGCAAAGCCGGACGAGAAGGGCAGTGTGGCAAGGCAGGAGCCGCCAAGTGGATTACCAGGCTTGGGCACTTGGGTGCCTCAGTTCTCCCAGGTGTGAAATGGAGATAATGCTCTACACTCTGCAGACTCACGGGAGGATCAAATGCATGAATGGCTGTGAAGCACCTGGCCAGCCACAGAGGAACTGAGGACCTGGGTGGGTCCTTCCACCTCACCCTCCAGAAGCCTCACCTGTTTCCACCGTGGGGCTGGGGCGGGCGTCTCCAGAGCGAGTGGGTCGTGGGCTCCAGTTCCCTGGCGGACCCATCTCCCAGCCAGGCCACCCAAAGTGCCCATGTTTCAGCTTCCGGAGCCAGCGGCTGTGAGAGAAGCCCTGGAAGGAGCAAGCAGAGGGGCAAGGTGCTGTCGGGTCAGGGGGTGTCTTGCCTCCCCACGCCCACCCAGCCCAGAGAGGCGCAGCTCACCTCCGAGAGGTGCCCAAAGGCGGAGGGGAAGGCGAGCTTGCTGTGTTCCCGGTGCAGGCCCCTGCCCTCACAGGCGGCACACAGATCATAATCAGGGCAGACGCTGCACTTGTAGCGGGTCCCCACCACCGGCCCATTGCAGCCGTCGCAGATCACATTGGGGTGCACCATGTTTCGGGGCACCTCCTGAGCACACGGGGGGCGGTGGTCCCGCCGGCACTCCTTCTTCTCTGCAGGGAGGGCACAGAGCTGTGAGGTGGGGCCCCTGTGTCTCCCACTTGTTGCCACTGTGGGGCTGTCAGTCAGCAGGGCCCTGGCCCCACTCTTCAGGCAGGAGTCCACATGGAATTTACTTGCTCCAGGGACAGCAAGAGAGCAACCTGAGCACCTGGCGAATCCCCAGTCCCTGCGCCTGTGACCTGGTACACGGGGCGTAGGCGGGAGAGAAGCAGCAGGGAGCTCCATCTACACAGATTTGGCCCTGCCCCCCACTAAAATAAACCCCACAGCACCCCAAATGCTGTCCCCAGTCCGGGGCACTCGGTTTGGGCACAGTGAAGAGTGAACCCAGAGACCCCTGGCCCCACTCCCCGGCACAGACAGGGAAGTCTCTCAGGCCAAGCCCAGCGAGGGTGATTATGTCTCTGTCCTAATGGCTGCAGGCTCCTCACCCCTTCTCCAGGAAGTCTCTCTACAACCTCAAGCTGGTTTACTCAGCAGGGAGCACCTGGCTTCAGGCAGCAGCCCCTTACCTTTAATGTAAATACGGAAGATGTCATCCTTCACATACGACATTGCCATAGTCAGCTCCTCGTCACTAGAAAAGGCAACCAAGTCCCCATCCTCATCTAGATAGTTTAAAAAAACAGTGTGTGAGCACCAAGGCCTCTTAGCTGAACACAAGCTGCTGAAAAGGGCTGAGGCTGGTGCTAAAGGTCCACCTGGCTGAGCCGGGGGCAGCAGGGCTGGGGCCAGGTCACCCACTCACTCTGCCACTTCCTGTGACGTAAGTACTCTGGGCCCTGGGTGCACGCAGGAGGCAGGGCGCACATGCAGGGGCATCTGGCCACCTGCCGCTCTGCCTCTGGGCCAGCTGCCCCTTCAGAAGGGTGCTGCCTTGGTCCACATCTAACCCACTGTCATCTGTGGGAGATGCTGCCTGTGGCCTGCACCAGGGGCCTCAGCCCTTCCAAAGGCCTTTGGCCTCTAATGGTTTAGGAGAATAATGACTGAGTGTATCTGCCTGCTGTTTCGTTCAATGAAATGAAAATTACACATTTGTACCTAGTTTCCAATTTTTAGGTGTTGGTTCAAATGCTGTTAAAGCACCACCATGCAGGCCAACCACACCACACACCTGCAGGCTGGGCCAGGTCTAGGGGGCCACCAGGCAACATCTACCATAACAATGGCAGTGTCGAAGGTGGAAACCACCCAAATGCCATCAACTGAACAGTGGATAAGCCAATGTGGCACGTCCATAAACTGGGATGCTATTCCACAACAAGAGAAAGTGGCAGACTGACAGGTCACAATATAGGTAAACCTGGAAAACACCAGGCTAAGTACAGCCAGCTACAAAACACATTGTATGGCTCAGCTTATATATTTATGTGAAATATCTTTAACAGGGAAATCCAAAGAAACAGAGCAAATAAGTGATTGCTTAGGGCTGGGGGCTACGAGAGGATGGCTGAAGGGCACAGAGTTCCTTCATAAGGCAATGAAAAGGTTCTAAAATTGTGATGAAGGTTCCACAAATTTGTGGATATGCTAAAAGGACACTTTTTTTAAATAATTTATTTTGGTATCATTAATCTACAATTACATGTGCAATATTATGGTTACTAAACTACCCCCTTCGTCAGGTCCCCCCCCACCAACCCTATTACACTCACCATCTCAGCGTAGTGAGATGCTATAGAATCACTACGTGAAGGACACTTATTTTTTTTTAAGTGGGCGAACTGTATATAATACATGAATCACAGCTCTGTAAAGTTCCTACAAAGAGCCGCCGCCACCAGCTGGAGGGGGCCTAGCAGGCCAGCTGCACTCCTGAGGGCGGCCCCGGCACTGCACCTCCCAGGGGCGGGCCTCGGCTGCCCGGCCGTCCCTCCGCCACCACCGCCTCCTAGACCCACCCCCAGCAGCCGGCAGACACACCAGCGAAGCAAGAACGGAGCTGCTTCCTGGGCTTTCGTCCTTACCGCGACGCTTAACGTTTTGATCTTGCCCCTCTGTCCACTGCCAACGGAACAACGTCTGGGCTCAGCCCAGCCCTGTACGTTCTGGAGTCTGGCCCCGACCGGCCTCCCACACAGCCCCGAGCCCCCGACCCGGACAGGGCTTACCCGCCTCTCTCCCTCCCCTGCACGCCCCTCCCCCGCATCGGCCCGGCCCAGGCTCTTCCCGGACGGTCTGAGCCCCCACCTGGCGCCGACAGGCCCAGACGCGGCGACAGCGAGACGGCGGCGCAACCCGAGTGCCAGCCTGACCACCCGCGCGCCCTCGCCCGAACCTGCAGCGTCACGGCGGGGGGAAGGGTAGCACCCTAGGCCCCCAGCGCTGAGACTCGCCGCGCGGGCAAGGCACCAGACGCCGAAGCGGGAGCCCACGCCGGCGGCCGCCCAACTAGTAAGAGGCCACCGCCGACCTGCGGGCGCCACCGAGCTCCGGGCTCGACAAGGAAGGGGCAGCCGCCGCCCCGCCGGGCAGGCCTGCGTTACGACCCCCGCGCTCACCGCGGTAGTGCGCCTGGAAGCCGCCGGGCCGCAGCGCGGGAAACAGGGCGGCCACCCGGCTCAGCAGCCGCTTGCAGGGCCCGGGCCCAGCTGCAGCCTCGGCCTCGGCCTCCGTCTCGGGCTCGGGGCTGAAGCAGAAGCTGAAGCGGCGGATCTCGCGGGCCGCGTCCTCCTTGCCCAGAAGATACGCCTTCACTGTGAGCGACGCCATTACCACCAGATGTAGAGCAGCAACGACCTGGGCAGGGTCGGCCGCAGGCGCGCGCCTTTTGTAGGGCGCGCGGGAAGCCCCGCCCCTCCACCTCTGGGGGCGGGGTCCGCTGGCCGGCCCCGCCCCTGCCGCGCGCGAGCCGCCCTGCCGGGGCCCCGTGCCCCCGCCATTTCCTCGCTGTCTCCGGGCCGCCGTTTTGCCGACCCCTCTCCTCACTGCCTCTAGTGCACCGCGGACCCCGAGAGGTCGGCCCCAGCCAGCACCCCAACATCTAGGTGTAGGCTCGGCCTCTACACATGGGGAAGGGACCGGCAAGGGTCCCGCCCCAGAGCCCTCCCAGGCCCGGGCCTGGGAGTGACTCAGCAGAGCAGAATCCAGGCCGCCTGGGGATGCCCAGCACTGGAAGGAGGGCGGCAACGGGGACCCCCAAACCAAAAGGCTCCCAGGCACGCAGCGGCCATTGCCAGCCAGAACAAACTGGCTCCCCAGGTGCTGTTCCGACCCCGCAACTCTCCGCAGCACCCCCATCCATTGGAAGCAGTCAACCTCCCAGATGCCAGCTTCCTCCTTACTTACCCTTACCCCAACTCAGGCCTGAACACCAGAAGAGGTCCCAGTTTAATAGGGCGTAAGGTTGAGAGGTGCTGGAAGAGGACAGATTCCCCCAACCCGCACTGGGTCAGAGGGCTAGTTAAGGTTTTCCGGAGCCTCTGTGGTCACCAAATGTTCACTGAGGCCCAAGAGAATCCCCATGGGGCCTGTTCAGCAGGTGGTGCCTCAGGCCTATCGGCCTCATGGGCAGCCCAGGGGTCAGAACAACAGCCCTCCAGCTAGGACCAAGAAACACTACTCTGTGATAAAACTGACCTGTAAGCAAAGTCTGGGGTAAAGGGGTGGGGGTGAGGAATCTTGGAAGGAGATCGGCGGGAAGGGTCTGTCACCCTGTGAAGTCTCCCGGGTGGGGTCCTGTGAGTAGGTCAGACCTGCTGAGTCAGTCATGTCCTTTCATGGAGGGGTTTATGGGAGCAGGTAAAACCTCAAGGGGTGGGAAAACGAGTGACCAGGGAAGGTTGGGTGGATTTGGCTAATCAGGTGTGAAGGTGACTTGTCCCCAGGAGCACAACTGGGACCTGTCCACACCCGTGGCTGGTCCTTCCGCTGCAAGGCTTCGCACCCCTGACAAAGCAGCCCTGGAGAGAGAATGGTTCCTTCCACGCCCCTCCCTGCATCCCCACTCTGAGCCTGGGAAAGTGACCTGCCCATTTCCCTGCAGTCCGGGTCAGTGCTGGGCAGAAGCTGTGGCGGCCCATGAGTGTGACTCAGCAACCTGGGAGCCTTGCAGTCCAGGGCAGGTGAGGCCAAGAGCCCAGCTTCCCAGACCCCCAGAGCTTCATCGACCCTGTTTGCATGGGTCAGGGTGCACAAGGAAAGCCCTGTGGCTTTGGGGAACCCTGTGGCTTTTCAGTAACTGCTCAAGGCACAGCCTCTGTCCAAACAAGCAGACAAACAGGCCCCAGCAGGAATGTCTTTGCTTTCCCACCACTTGGCCCCGTTTAGAACAGTGTTGGGTTTGTGAGGAGGGATGGAGAGGGCAGGGAGAAAGGGGTGGCAGGAAATGGACCCTTAGGAAGCAAGCCTGCAGCCCCCTCCACACCCCCCCTCAGGCTCCCTGGAGCCCCAGCTGCAGCCTTCCCAGCATGCTCTGCTGTTGAGCCGGCCTTGCCCAGCCCTCCTCCCAGGCTGTGAAACGTAAACAAGGCTGCAGCCCGGGGAATCCCCTGGAAGGGCCCTCTCTCGCTGTGAGGTCAGGTGGTCTAGATGGTGGTGAGTCAGCGTCCTGTGACCGCTGTCATAACGGGGATCCCCGGCCCTGCTGCCACCCATTTCACTGATATCTTTCTAGGCAGCAGGGCAGCAGATATAGGAGCAGCTGCGTGGATCTCTAAAGGACCCAGGAGCCAGAGAGCTCACAGAGGCCAGATGGCAGGGAGCTGGCAGAAGGGAGGCCAGAGCCAACCAGACTGTCCCTTTGACCCGAGACCCCCTTTCTCTCTCCTGCCTTTCCTCTCCCTCCCTGCAGAGACCTCTGCCACCCATCCCTGTGCGCACGGGCACCTGAGGCAGGAGACACACTCTCCACCCGCCCTGCCATCTTTGGGGAAATGACCAACCTCTCAGTTTCCTCTTCTGAAACAGGGCTACAACAGGACGACTTGGGTCGTCCCTCCCAGGCGATGCCCCCTGTCGTTTGGCTGCGTTTGGGAGTGTTGGCTGGGGGGCTGTCAGGAGACTACAGCTGTGGGGTTGTGAAAGAGTAGGGAGCACAGAAGAGACGTGAGTCTAGAGTTTCTGGGGGCCGGGTGGGGGCAACCAGGAGGGTGTCTGGTGTGTTGTAACCACCTCCTCAGCTCCTCACTCTTCCCTCGCAAAATAATCCCATCTCTTGACAATAGTTTTCTGAAGGGTGTGGAGTCAAGCCTAGAGGGGGCGTGGGGGCAGCTACAGACAAGGCCCCCACGGGACTCAGGCTGAGCTGCTGTGGGCCACTTGAGACTGAAGGTCACTGGGGATCCAGTCCCTCCCGAACCCACACTAGGTCCAAGGACTGAGTTTGTTTCTCCATGGGGAAACAGGGTCATTGGTCAGGTGGCCCCCAGGCCACACTGCCCTGGGACCTGTCTGCCACTTCCTTCCACTCCCTTACCCAGGCTTGGTTCCCAACTGTGTCAACTCATTCTACCTGGTGACTTTCTCCTGGCTCCTCCACTTTTCTGGAACCCTTTCCCTGCCACTGGGATGGCAGCCTCTCTACAGGTCACCTCCGCGGTGGGGCCGTCCCTGACCACCCCCCCAGGAAAATCCCCAAGCACTGGACAACACCTCGTTTTGGCTCTTCCTGCAAAAGCCCGAGGCCAGGCCAATAGGTGTCAGGGGCCGCGGCGTTGGTGGAGGATGGGGCATGGGGATGAAAAGTTGCAAAAGAAAAGGGGCTCAAGTCACGAGTTAGCTGGGAGACAGAAGAAAGCCACCCAGAGACACGGTTGAGAGGTGACTCCAAGTTGTCGGGGTCTGGAAGCACCGAGGCCCTCCTGCTGCACTAGACGCCGCAGGACGCCTGGACCCTCCTGGGGGCGCAGGACCTGGCGACAGCTTTCCCCAACGCCGGAGGGGAAGGGGAGGCGGCCCCGGCCGTGATGCGGGGTCAAGTCTGTAAAGTCTTAGAAAGTCCCGCGCCCAAGTCCTACAGAA
Organism: Phataginus tricuspis; assembly: GCA_029783875.1. Classification (NCBI taxonomy): domain Eukaryota; kingdom Metazoa; phylum Chordata; class Mammalia; order Pholidota; family Manidae; genus Phataginus; species Phataginus tricuspis. The sequence continues at coordinate 3,199,711 of JAQQAC010025234.1, forward strand.
ACACTAAGCCGACGGGCGGCTCAAAGGATCCCTCCAGCTGGGACCCCCGCCCTGCGCGCCTGGCCCGGGTGGCCCGGAGCGGAAGCGGCAGGGGCTCCGGCCAAGGGGGTCCCTGGCGGGGGCCGCTGACCCCCCATCCCCACCCCGCCCGAGCGGAGTCGGCCGGATGGGGCTCCGGCGCTGGGCAGGGAAGCCGGCAGGGGCTTGGGCTCCCCGCCGCCACGGGGAAAGCACACCTCGCTGTGCGCCGCAGATCTGGTCTGGTGAGGCCTGGCTCCGCCCCGGGTCGCAGGTCCCCGAAGGCTGTTCGTTAAGTGGACTCTCCCTGCCCGGGAGGAGGCTCGCACGGGCCCCGATCGGGATCTGACGCCCCGTCCCTCGCCGGCCTGGCGCGTCCCTGGTCGAGAGCGACCCCGCGGCGGGCACTCCCGGGGGCCCCACAGCTGAGGACCCGCCTGACCGCGGAAGGTTCTGGAGAGAGAGAAGGGGACCACGAGTGTGTGGGGTGGACTGAGGAGACGGCCCGCGCCCCCGCCTGCGGTGGCGGGGCGGGCGACAGCAGCTCCGGACAGAGGGGGGAGGAGGCCGGGGAGGAGGGTTAGGGGCTCTCAGCCCGGCTCCGGAAGGGGCGAGCGTGCCTGGCCGAGGACGGCGGCCGCTGTGCTCCAGGCTCAGGGCCCTAGCCTTCCTCTCCCCGCCCCGCAACCCTCACTCCGCCTGTAACTCCAGGGAAAGGAAATCCCGGGGCAAAATACCTCTAAAACCTGAAATCAGTCAAAGGGAGAAATGAAGTTTAAAATCCGTTTACTGTTTACAAACTGCAGTCGGGGGCCTTCTCTCTTTCCTGCTCCAGCAGCAGCACAACCGGCCCTCCCCTCACCCCTCAGGTACAGATAAGCCCTCCTTGCCCAGGTAATTACTAATTACCCATAGATGTGGCAATGAATTTCTCTCCACCCATGAGGAATGACCCAAATGTACTAAAGCTATATTTCTTTCCACCTCTGAACGCCTACTGATATGCAGATGTACTAAAGCCAGGCGAGATAGTCTGGAAATATTACAATTTTACCCACATGGTCGAAATCCTGGAAACACAGGGAAACACATACTACAAACACACATGCTTCTGGCTCCCTGCTGTTGCGGTTTTTTCCGAGCAGGGTACTTTCCCCAAGCTGGGCCCACACAGGGACTGGGCCATGAGCAAAGGCCCTGCGGGGCTGCCTGCTGAACTGCTGGGTTCCAGCCTCTGCACCTCTGAAACGGGGGATGTGCCAGGATTTAGCATAAGTGATCAGGTGAGAGGAGGGCCTGCAGGTGAGACAAGGACCATAGGTGTAGTCAGAGCAGGGTGAGGGCCTCCGGAAAAAGCAAGGCAGGATATTTGCAGCCAGAGCAATGTAACTACATTGCAAGGAAACCCCCTACCAAAACTCTGTGTTAAACAGTCAGCTCTAGAGTCATTATTCAGTGAGATCAGTTAATATTCCCCAGATAAAGAAAAGTAGCATATGTTTTTATTATGCTAAATATTTATAATCATGTGTAAGATTCACTTTAACATGCTAAAAGCCCCAGGGCTATGTGCTGTCTTTCCTCCTTCGGATCTGATGAGGTGATTTTGCAAACTGGGCAACTAATTTAGCCTGCAGGCCCAGCCATAACAACACAGTAAAAGGCAAGAAGGATTCCACCTTAAAGATAAGACTGCATTTTAATACCCAAGAAGTTAAGACGTTAGAAATTCTTAACTTACACTTTAGCAAACAATACCTCGGCCCACCTTGGGTGCTGAGCAGGTGGCCTTGTTTCATATGCCCTGAGACCAAGATGCTGGTATCTCAGGGAGAAATCATCAGAGCAGGAAGTTGCTTGTGTTAAGTTCATTCTAAATATTCTGGGACCACTTAATAAGTGCACACCCCTAAGCTTTTGTCATGTTCTCAAAAATCCTCATCTACCTATAAAACTAGACAACGCACCACCCTGGACTCTGTTGTCTCCTCCTGGTATGAGCCGGGAGCTCTGTCCTTTCACTTTATCTCTAAATAAAAGCCTGTACCTTGCTCTCCTACCTTGAGTGTTTGTGAACCTCATTCTTCGGCTTTGTAAACAAGAACCCCAGCATCACTGGGGCCCTGGAGATTGAGCTGGGTCCTTGGCACCCAACTCTGCCTGGCACCCAGGAGTTACAGTCCAGCAGACGCTGATATGAGACGAGAGAGCGGGCAGGCCCATTGTGCCTGGGCTTCGGCAGGATGGCTGCTAAAAGGAAAAGAAAGGATATGAACTCAAAAGCCTGAGCAAGTTTATTGCTAAACCTCAGAGGGACCTCTGTGTTCTTGTGAGCAGAACAAAAAAGGCCTCTCTTACAGTTAGGAGGCTTTTTATAATGTCTTTTTGGCGGGCTTTGAGGGGGTAGGTTGGCGGGGCTTGGGGCTTGGGGCTTGCTGACGAGTCCTCTGGAAAATGCTTGTGGCCTGAATAAAATGAAATCTAGGTCACTCTGAGATGGTGGGTGGACTTACTCAAAACAGCAGTAATCCTGTCCAGGCTCTATCACTCCTGCTCTAAAGGGTATAGGAAGACCTGTCGCCATTCTTTTCTTGGCTACTTCCTGCTGCAAGGGGGCCATGAAGAGGGTTTTCTGATATTTTGAAGCAAGATGGCCGTTTGGAGGCATTCTCGAGTAGTTGCCCCGGCGATGGCTGCCATTCGATCCTGTAAAAATCTTTGGAATAGGCTAATTAAGCAGGGAAGGAAAGGAGGAGGGGGGTGATAAAGGCTAAGGGGCCAGGAGAGGTAGAAGCTAATGAAGAGGAAGGGGCACGGGTTATTAGCAGGGCCTTCAAGAAGTCTGGATGCCTGCTCACGAAGGCGTGTTGCCCCACCCCTGACGAGGCCAGATTGGTCGTGTAACAGCGGCACTGGTCCTGGAGCAGAGCACATGTGCCACCCTGGGAAGCTGTGAGGAGATCCAGGCCTCTGCGGTTCTGGAGGGAGGACGGCTGAAGCCAGGGAGTCCACTTGATGTTGTAAGTGTCCCGGTTGGTCAGAAACCTCTTTGAGTCCTTCAGCGAGTTCTTTGGACAGCCTGGTGAACTCTGAAAGAGAGACTCCTAGGGCCCCAATCCCTGTCCCAGCACTTAAGGTGGCCGTTAAGGGGACTAGGTGTACAGTGCATTGTGACCTGACATGGGTTATGGGGGAGACAGGGCTGGGTAGATCGGATGTTGCTAAGGGAAGGGTGGGACTGAGGAGGCCTAGAGTGCAGACTCTGTCCAGTTGGTTGGTGGGCAAATGTATGCCTTGTCTCCGCACACCCAAAAGATGCCTGTTTCCAGGGAGGGGCATCCCATGAGACCAAACCTAGACAAGAGGAGGAGGTCTGGGGTGCGTTGGGAAGTAAATGTTGGACTGCCTTGAATTTGTGCCATATATGGAAGGAGTAGCTAAAAGCTGCAGCAGTCAAGGGGGAGGGGGTGAGGCTGGTTGCAATACCATAGGATCCTCTTGGCTAAGAGCAGTGAACTTTCGGTTGAGGAAGATTCTGCCATCAGGCATATTGAGATGTTTGCACTCTTAGGCTCCTCCATGGGCTAGCAGAGTGTCTTTTAGGGGGTCTTTTCCTGTCTTGGCAATATCTAGATGTGGTGGCGTTTTGACTGCCTTGGAAGAACGTGTACCCAGATACCGGTAAGAGAGTTCCCAGATAGTTAGTATTGCGGTGATCAGAGGGTGGGAGAATCTGAATGGTGGATTTGCAGAGGGAGGGATCTAAGCAGCCGATGGGGTATAGTGGTTTTGCTGGGCTCAAGAGATGCACAAAGGAGCAGATTGGGTTAGATGGAGTCCACTTTGGGAGGGACCGGTTATGGCCCACTGGGGAAGTTGGTGAGCATTTAAGGCCTGTCCAATACCTTTTAGTGCCCCTGGAAGTCTGATGTCCGATCCTTCAGCTCGGGCTCTCCCCCTGGGACTGGCAGTCTTGGTGGAATGTAGCCTTGCATGTCCCAAGGGGAGCAGGGGTGGCTGAGTCTGCTCTCTGGGAAAGGTGGAGACAGAGCCAGCAGGGTGGCTGGATGGTCCCATTGAAGGTTCGGATGATTTGAGCCGTGTGGGAGAGTGTCTGTTTGAGGTATTTAGGAAGGGTCTGTGCTGTGGTGTTAGGGGTTAAGAGGATAAGTAATATTGAAAAAGAAAGGATCGGAGCAGGAGAACACAGGAGGTACAGGTGGTGACTTGCCTTGGGGAGAAATCTGGGAGGGTTCCCTATCGCCATAGGTCCTGGATTATTGTATCTAAGGAGGTGGACGGCAAGTAATGGGAGAGTTCTATTAGGTCGGTCAAGAAACGGACAAAGTTATAAAGAGAGAGACCCATGGGGTTGTTTAGCTGTGTCTTTGGTCTCTTTAACCACAGGAGATAGCTTGGTGATCAGGGATATGGGTCTCATTGGTGTGCACTGGAAAAGGGGAGCCTATTTTAGAGATGAGAAGTAGACCCAGGTGTCAGTCCCTCCCCGCCACCGGCCCGCAGGGAAGGGAGGCGACGTGATGAGTTATCGAAGACCTGAAAAGGCCAGCCAGGGGACTCAAGGCGTAACAGCGCAAGAGTGGTGCTGAGAGGGCACCCTTCGTATTTATTGAGCAAATACAAGTTAACAACAATAGAATTCTGTGGGGGGGACTTAATAGACAACCATTAACTAACTCTAAACTTAATGCTCGGCAGTCTCCAGTCTCCTGGGGCGCGACGTCTTACATGGTACTGAAACAATAGCAGGGCAATTAGGTCCCAGAAACTGTTTTGGTCTTGTTTGTTCTGTTCTTGATCACTTATCAGGAATGACATACATTTGATTTCTATACTTGATTTCTATATTAATCCCACACCCAGGGGAATGACCTTTTAATTGGCCGCTGTTGGGGTAGTCAGGATTACTTGGAAGGGCCCCATCAATTTTGGTTTTAGCCCATGGGAGAGGCTGCGGGGCTTCATATATCCCCAGTCTCCAGGCTGTAGGACGGAGGAGTGAGGGTGTGTGGGTTGTTGAAGGGTTTTGGGGGGGTGTAGTCTGCAGAGTTCCGGATGAGATGTCTAAATGTATTAAGTAACGAAGTCGAGAAAGGGAGGGGTAGGTTTGAGTTGGAGGTGGGAAAAGTGAAGGTAATCAGGGGCCTTCCATATAGAACCTCAAAGGGGCTGGGCAGAAGAGGTTTGTGGACAAGAGACCTGAGTTTAAAAAGAGGTAAGGGCAGGAGCTGAGTCCAATCCAAATGAACCCGGAGGGAAAACTTGGCTAGGCTCTTGTCTGAGAAGGTGATTAGGCTTGTCTACCTTACCTGAGGATTGGGGTCGATTCGGGATGTGGAACTTCCAGGTTATGTCTGGGGAAGAGGCCACCTGTTGGGTGATCTGGGCGGTGAATTCAGGTCTGTTACTGGTTTGGATAGAGGTTGGGAGTCCGAAGCAGGGGATGATTTCAGTGGGTGGGATATGTGCTACTGTGAGGATCTTTTGTTTGATGTAGGAAAGACCTCTGTCCATCCGGAGAAGGTGTCAACCAGGACAAGGAGGTATCTTGGTTTCTTTACTGGAGGCATATGGGTAAAGTCTATTTGCCAGTCAGTGCCAGGGAGATCGCCAGAACCGATGGGTAGGAAAGGGGGAAGGTCTGCAGCTGCTCAGGGTTGGAGCACTGGGCGATGATCTTCCGTAGGGAGGTCCTGAGACCGGGAGTGAGATGCATGTGGGTCTGGAGGAGCTGGAGCAGAGGGAATGATCCCGCATGGAACTGGTCATGGAAAGATGAAAGGAATTTATTTTCTAAGCCTTCAGGAGGGACCAGGTTTCCATGGAGGAGCTGCCATTGCCCTTCTTGGAGTGCCCCCTGTGCTCTGAGTAGAGCTAATTCTTGGGGCGAGTAGGGCATAAGAGGGGTCAGGAAGCAGGGAATGGAGAGGGCTGACAGCTGCTTGTTTTGCTACTCTGTCAGCCTTGTTATCTCCACTAATGATGTGTCTGAAATTTTTATCCTGTGAGTTAGGTCTTTGATGGCCCTTGCGATGAATGACAGTAGGTCTATGGGGTATGCCTCTAGGAGATCTTGAATTAGGGGTCCATTTTGTATAGGGGTGTTTTTTGCTGTTAGGAATCCTCTCTAGTGCCAGATCTGGGCAGGATATTATATGTGTATTTGGAGTCAGTATAGATGTTGATAGTTTTACCTTTTGCCAGAGTAAGAGCTCTGGGGAGTGTGACAAGTTCTGCCTGCTGTGAGGCCGTCCCCGTGGGGAGGGCCGCTGCCTCAGTTACTTCTCAGGGAGGGTAGGAGGACTGGCTATTGTGACAGCCCTCAGTGATGTGCACCCGGCCTGGGAGGGGGCAGCCTTTGAAGCGCTCCCATCAATAAACCGGACAGGAGACCCCAGAATATGTTCTGAGGTCATGTGATGAAAGCTGGCGAGAGTGAAATCAAGGAGCTCAGTGGCACTCGTGTTGGGGGTGGAGTCTGGGCCGTTAGGTACTGGGAGGTGGCAGGGTTTAGGACAGAAGAGCAGCAGAAGGTAACTGAGGGCTGTAGAAGCTGAGAGTGTAAGACCTGGACTTGGGCTGGGGAGAGAAGGGTCAGAGCCAGTGGCTAAGAAGGTTGGAGGGGTTGTGTGAGGAGTGTACTTAGAGGGGCTGGTGGGGGGCAATTTTGGGGCTTTGGGGATAGAAGCACAGCTGACGCCAGGACCTGTAAGCAGAGAGGCCCGCCTTTTATCACAAGGTCGAGTTGTCTGGACAAACAGGCAACAGGCTGGAGGGAGTACCAGCTGGTTGTACAAGTAGTCCTAATGCTTGTCCCTTTTTGCTGGTTAAGAATAGAAAGAAAGGTTTGTTAGGACTGGGTAGGGCCAAAGCAGGTGCCTTGAGGAGTGCTCACTTGAGGGCCCAGAGAGAAGCAAGAACTGAGAATGTCTCTGGCACCCTTTCTTGGGGATCCCCATGGGAGGCCTCATAAAGGTGTTTTGCAGAGAGTGAGAATGAGTGAGAAATTTGGGATCCAGAGTGTAAAATAGCCAAGAAGCCCCAGAAAGGAAAGAAGATTTTGCTTTGTGGTAGGAAAGGGAGATTATTAATAGCTTGTTTTTGGAAGGTAGGTATGCAGCGATTGGTAGGGGTGAGGTCAAGACCAAGGTAAGTGACCTTTTGCTGTACCAGTTAAGCTCTGAGTTCTGAGACATGGTATCCCTTTTTCCCAGGAATCTAAGGAGGGAGATAGTGTGGGATATAGAGTCATTTGTTTGAGGGGCTGCAAAGCAAGAGGTCATCAACATACTGGAGCAGGCGGCTAAGGGGCAGGTTGAGAGATTGGAGTCCTTCTGTAGTGCTTGGCCAAAGAAGTGGGGCTGTCCCGAAATCCCTGGGGAAGAACAGCCCAGTGAGTTGTTGGGTGAACAGAGATACGGGGTCTGTGCAAGTGAAGATGAAAAGGTGTTGGGAATCAGGGCTGAGGAGAATAGTAAAGAAGGCATCTTTGAGGTCTAGGACAATAAAATATTGCGTACTGGGGGGGATATGGGAGGGGGGGTGTAGGGGTTGGGGACTACTGGGTGGGTGGGAACAACAGCTTTGTTAATCTTTCAGAGATCTTGGACTAATCGGAAGGAGCCGTCAGGTTTTTTTACAGGAAGGATGGGGGTATTGTGGGGGGGTGGGTAGGGCTGAGGATCTGAGCCTTAAGAAGGTGGTTGAAGATGGGCTGGAGGCCACGATGGCTCTTGGGGCTCAGGGGGTATCTGTTAACTGCGACAGCTCAAGTAGGGTCTCTCAGGGCTATTCTGAGGGGTTGGTGGTATGAGGCTATGTAAGGGTTTTTTGTGTCCCAAACAATAGGGTCAACTTGTGATTTAATAAGCTGTATTGCCTCAGAGGGGAGGGCCTCTTTCGGGGGTATGACTGGGAGAATGAGGGAGGGTTTGTTCGGAGGGAAGTGAGGGACTGTGTAAGGCTGCCCCCATGCGGTGGAGAGTGTCTCTTCCCAGAAGGGGTGTGGGCCAGTGGGGGATTACCAGAAAGGAGTGAGTGAAAGTAATATGGACCAAGGAACAATATAAAGGTGGGGGGTTGGACTGGTGCTTCTATTACGCCTTTCATCCGAACAACCGAGATAGAGGAGGGGGCAAAGTTCCTGGAATATTCAGGGAGCACAGAGAGGCTGGCCCCGAGTGACCAGAAAGGAAACCTGCCTTCCAGCCACCACCATTGTTACCCGTGGATCTGCTGGTGTCATCGTGGAGGGGGTCTTGGGATCCCGGCCGCGTCGGTCGGCCACTGAAGACAAGGCCATGTGGGCCTCCTGTTCCTCCCTAGATGTGTCCGCTCACTGGAGGGGAGAAGACTCAAGGGAGCGGCTGCCTTCCCCAGAGGCGATCCACTGTCCAGGGACCCCACTGTCTGCAGTTCGGACTCGGCTCTGTAGGGGGCCTGGGATCAGGGCAAGCTCTTGCCCGGGGGCCCTGACTGCCCGGCAGAAACAGTTGCTAGGCGGGTGTGGGGTGGAGCCTTTTGCAGGCTTGGCAGCGGGAGGTCCAGCTAGGGAGGCCAGAATCTGATGTTTGGCTTTAGCCTGTTTTTCTTTCTAAGTTTTTTTGTTTCTCAACCTGGTTGTTGAAAACTTTAAAGGCAAGGTCTACAAGCTCTTTTTGGGGTATTTGGGGGTCCATTTTCTAATTTTTGGAGCTTCTTACAAATATCTGTGAAGACGGGGAAATGAAGTGGAGGTGCAGGAGCATAGGGCCCTCAGGGGAGTTAGGGCCGGTGTTTTTGCATTTGATCGTGGCCTCCGAAAGGGGGTTCATCAAGAAGGCGGGTTTTTATCTGCACCCTGGGTGATTTCCTCGAGGCGCTCCTGGTCGACATGTTTATCTGTGCCTGTTTCCATCCCTGCCAAGAGGCAAGTGATCATGTGACCACTACTTGCCCTACCAGAGTCAGTGAGCGGACACGTCCACTCAGGGTTTTGGGGCTCAGCTCTGGGGACCCCTCGAGCTGCTGGAGCATGATTAGCAGGGTGCTGGCGGTGCGACTCGTCAGCATGGTTTCCGGCCGCACGCCAAACGCTTTCCCTCTCGTCATCCGTGAGGGTGGACGAGAGCATGGGGTAAATGTTCCTCCATGTGAGGTCGGACGTTTGAGTAACTCGGAGAACTCTTCTCTGAATTTATAAGGATTTTCTGAGAAGGACTCTATCATTTTGTTCAATACCCTCTTGTAGGCAGGAAAAGTTAATCACGATGCTTGTTCCATGTTTCTGCCCCACCTCATTCAACCCTCAGGGAATGTGGACCCTTTCTTTCAAGGAAAAAGTGGGTGTCGGTCACTCTTCTGTAACTGCTTCCTGCTGAGTAGGGGCGTCCTCCCTGCCCGGGGGTCCAGCAGTTCCTCCAGATCATTAATTGGAAGGGAGACGTGAACACGAACGGGCCCTTCAGGGCGCGCGGCCCCGCGGAGGCGCAGGCTGGGGTGCGGAGCGGCCGGGGGTGCCGGGCGGGGAGCGCGAGCGCGAGGCGGGCCTGAGGCGGGGCAAGGGGCGGGCTTGGAGGGGGTCGGGACCCCGCCCAGGCTGCTGGGGAGGCGGGGGCCGCCGGCCGGGCGAGCGGGCCTGCAGAGCAGGGAAGAGGCGGGTAAAGGCGCGATGTTGTCAGGGTGGCGGTAGGGGCTTTTCCTTTGGCGAGGACAACTTTAGAGGGTTTTTTGTTCAGCGGGAGGAGATTCAGGGCTTTTTGTTTGGCGAGGAGGATGTGAAGAGAGGAACAAGGGGGCGCTGCTCGCAGAGAGTGGAGGCCTGGACATAGGGGCCCTCTGCCTGTCCGCCAGGCCTCTGGAGGGAGTTGTCAAGATCCCGGAGCATTTGGAAATCGAAAGTGCCCTTAGCTGGCCAGCGTGACCCGTTATCGAGTTTGTAACGGAAGTGGAGTGAAAGATTATATAGGAGAGAGCTGAGGGGGTGACTCCCGCTGTTTTTGAGGAAGAATAGCCCATCTTGGGAGGGTGAGAAAGGTGAGCGAGGCTGGGAAACAGGCCGCCGGGACGTGTCCCTGCGATCGGCTCTCCCAGCCCGAGTCCGTGGGCTCCCGGAGCCGCACGAGACTGTCCTGCCCGCTGAAAGGAAGCGTCCCCCAGTCAGAGTGCAGGAGGTGCCCTTTTGTTATGGTGTTTCTCAAACGGACAACGGAGAGGAAGGGAAAGGATCAAAGGGAAAAGGCAAAAGGGAAAGGGGACGGCGGGTCGACTTTCTCTGGGCGGGCACCCAGAGAAAGCCGATGAGGCCAGAATCTTACCCTCCTGGGAATGACGGTGGATTAGTGGCCGGTGATGGATGTGTAGATTGAGGTCTGGCAGGACGGTCCCGGGCTGGAGTTCATGATGGGTGCTGGGTGAGGGAGGGAAGGGAAACGTGGCGAGACACAGGAGGCTCTCAGCATCTAGGTGTTAGCCCGGGTGGAGCCCCGCTGCCCACTGCTTCCTAGGCTGCAAAAGAGCTCCTGCTCTCTGCTCCCAGGTTTCAACACCAGGCAAAAGGAAAATAAGGGATGCAAACTCCACAGAGTTCAACCAGGTTTATTGCTAAACCTGAGAGGGACCCCTCTATTCTGGCCAGCAGAACAAAGAAGGCCTCTCTCACAGGCTAAGAGACTTTTTATGGCAAGGGTTTTTGGCGGGTTTTTGAGGGGGTGGGTTGGGGAAAGGGCGGTGTCCTCTAGAAAATGCTTGTGGCCTAAGTAAAATGAAACCTAAGTCGCTGCCATGGTTGGTGGTCTTATTCAAAATGACGGTACTCCTGTCCGGACTCTATCACCCGCCACTGTAGCCTGATTGAAAGCATGTCAGGTGGGGAGAAGTTGGCAGGGTGTGGGTCACAGCTACTGGGAAGGGCACAGTCCCCCACTGGGCTGTACGGACCCACACTCCACCACCCTCAGCCTCCACAGTTCTAGAGGAGGGGCTGAGATTCCAGTGGAAAGAAGGGGGCTAAGGCCCTTGCTCCGGGATTTTATATGCATTCCCCCATTCCCATTGCCCTGATAATTTCCATCCCTTTTTCTGGATGGAAATTTTCTTTTGGGGATTCATTTTTACCCAGCATTGTGGGTAGGTTGGGGTAGGTACATGACTCCAGCTTGGCCATCTAGAGGACTGTAGCCCCTTGGGTCACGGATGGGCATGTAATCCAAGCTGGCTGATCAAATGCCCACTGAGGCCTGGAAGCAGGAGCCTGCTGACGAGCTGGGCCGACACTGAGCAGGAGAGATCAAGGCCTGATCTCAGCATCTGAGCTTCTGGGTCCCTGCAGGCTGATGTTGGATCATGAGATGGCTTAAACCAGTTGGTTTTGGTCTTGGTCAGTTGTGTCCAAGAGTACTGAACCACCACCTTCCTACACCCCATGCCTTCTCCAGGGTTCCCAATTCAGTGACAGTCACCACAAGGCAGGCCAGAAACATGAGGTTCAGCTGTGACTATGCCACACCCTCAAACCACCAGCAGCTTAATGGTACATCTCAACAATAACAGTAATAACTTTCACATAAGTGTTTCCCTTATGCCAGGAAGCATCATGAATATTTTATGTATATTAACTCACCAGCTCCCTTGAGGTGGCACATGTGATTAGTTCTGGCCAAGGACCTGAGACAGGTACTGTCAGCTTGTGTCACTTACAGGGCAGAGCATTCATTTGCCAATGCCAGAGCTTCTGGAACTCTCTTTCCCTTCATCAGGGAAGCCTGCCATGTTTAGGTGGTTACTCCTCTAGCCTGGGCAGGAACCACCGTGAGCAGAACCCCGAGGGGGACCCTTGCCAGATATACACCTTTGAGAAACATACCTTTATTAAATCATAGAAATTTGGGGGTATTACAGCAGCATAATCAAGCCTATCCTGATTATTGTCCCCATTTTACACCACAGGGAAATGGGCACAGAAAGGATTAAATAACTTACCCAATGTCACGAGGCTTGTGTCACCCAATGGTAGAGTCACGGTTAGGAACCCAGGCAGGCTGTCTCTAGTCCGTGCTCTTGACCTCAATGGTATACAGTCTCCTAAAGATTGTCCTGAGCCTATCTACTTATCTCCAACCCCCTGTCCCCCATTCCAGACCACCTCTCTGCTAGGTACCTATGTCAGGGCAGAAAACCTTTTTCCCTACCCTCTTAGGCTTAGTACCTGGGACCTGTGAATTAAACTAAAAGAAGTCAGCAAGAAAAAAGACATTTTTATTTGAGTACTAGGTGGTTAGAATTTAGGGGTTTATGTACCAATAGGGAAGCAGAGGTGGAGAAAGGTAAAACTCAGGAAAAACAAATAACATAGGAAAGATATATGCCCTTATGAGAACAAATGGGTGGTATGATTGATAGTTTTGTGACAATGTCTGGCTCATCAGGTGATAAGGATCCTCTTTCCCTGGTTGCTCCCAGGGAGTGGATCTAGGACAATTAAGTTCTTTTGTGAGGTTCTACTTTTAGGCAAACAAGGAAGTTCAGAAAAAAGCCTATTCCCAAATGCCTTTAGCTCAAAATAGACTCCTTCACTTACAACAGCTCCTGCCTCATCCCCACTACCTCTTACTCTCTCCAGTCCCTTCTCCACACCTGACCAAGGGATCATTTGAAAATGCAGATATGACTGCAACAGTCCACAGCAGCTCACACTCCTCACCCTGCTTTGGACAGCCCCCAGAGCTCCAGGGATAAAAACCCAGATCCCTGATGCTCCGCCTGCATCAGTCTACCCCTGACCCCTCTCAGAGCTCAACCCAGGCTAGCCTGGGAACTCCTTTAACAGAGGCACTGGCATATGCGGATCCATCTGGCCGCCTTAGCTGAGGCCGCTCCTCATCTCTGCTGGATCTGCAGCTAACCCATTTTCCCAGGGAGGCCCTCTGACTTCCGGCTTGGTAACTTTCCCATCGTAAGCTTTCTAAGCCCTGGATTGGGCTAGGTGACTGCTGGCGGGACTCTGGCAGGCCAGGGGACCAGGTCGATGTCAGCACATGTGTGTCTATGTTGCTGGTGACTTAAGCGTGTCTGGCACATGGTGGACACTCAGAACACTTGTTATGAATGAATGTGGGAATGAGGCATCCACGGAAAGAAGGCCAGCGGAGGGAGGAGGTGAGGCTTTGGGTGGGCTTCCAAACTCACTGCACCAGAGACACAGGTAGCATCTGGAGAAGACAGAGGACCCCTGCCTACAACCACGTCTGGAAATACATTTTTAAAAGTATATTGCATTACAAAAGGATTGTTGAAATGCAAATATCAAAATATAAAAACAAATTTGTGATCTAGAAACACCTGGAGTTCTTTATTAACTCATTAAATTGTAAGATACAGAGGCAGGAACACCAAGTGGTAGTGAGTGTGCAATGGCTATTTCCAGGTGTCTGCAACACCCGAGTGGCACTGAAAATCCCTGTGATTTCTGTGTGACAGTCGTTAAGTACTGCTAATTATTCGAAGGGACCTTGCTGCCTCCATTTGTAACTGAAGGAAACACCAAGTGTCTGTTACACGTTGTAAACAAAAAGACGAATTTTTTTCCTTAGCTCCTGGACCTCCCCAGTTCTGGAACCCTGGATCACAGGTTAAAAAGCCTTGTGAAGGGTGGAAGAATGAGCCACCTCTAAGGGGTGTCCCAGAAAACCAGGAAAACAAAGTGGGCTAAGGACTTCTGCTCGCTCCACGACCACCCCACCTCCAGGCCCCTTTTGGTGGTAGCCCCAGCTTGTGTTTGGGGTATGTCTTCTTTCCCAAGGGTACAATCCAAACAGCACAGTCAGGCGTGTTTCCGCCCAAGTGGTGTGTGTGTGACCCGGGCGGGTGGCGCAGAGGACCCCCTCCTGGGATTCTGATGGCACCATGCGGACGAAGCATGGAAAGGCAACCTGGCCAGGGCATCTGGAAAGACTGCTGGATCTCCACTGCCTGGATCCCTCTGCAGCCTACTCCTGCTTGCTGCTCCCCCACTCTCCAGCACCTGGGACCCCACACTCCCCAGTCAGTCACCACCCTTCTCCCACCTTCTCCCTCCTGGCCCTGGACAGTCCCATTTCTGACAGAGGCCCTGCACTCTCCAGGTGGCAGGGCAGAATTCCGCCCCCATCCTGGGCCTCCCTCATCCTTGCTCCTCCTCCCCAAAGTCAGAGTGTGGAGAAGGAGGGAACTCAGATGAGTTTCCAAACTTTAGTCACTGACAGGCCATCTCCTTAATTGTTACTGGTTTAATAATTTCCCTTAAAACAATTCACTTTGAAACTTAAATACACATTTAGAAAAATTTTAAACCCTTTATATCACAGTCCCAATGAAAAAACATTATTCCTTGCCAAGACAGGCCTATGAAAACACAGGAACACAAAACAAGAGTTTCCTCCAGAAGGCTCTGACAAGGCTGAGGCTCAGTTCACAAAGTTCACTGGCAGCTGTGTCAGCTCTGGAACCAGGCCTAAAGGAGCACAGACCATTTACTCAGGTCCCAGGATGAAGGCCCTCAGCCACTGGCGTTGCCTCGCCTGCTCCTGGAAACATGCCTCCACAGAGGGGAATGCCCAGGCCCTACCCTGCTCCAGGGCTTCCATCCTGCCCCAGCTGTGGCCTGGACCAGAACAGGAAGACACGTCCCCAGCGACTTCCAGAATGAACCCACCCGAGAAGGCCTCTCCCACCAGCTCCCCACCCCCACCCTCTGGGGGCCTGGCTGGGAACCAGGACTCATGAACTGTGACCAGGCCTGAGCAGGGAAGTGGGCAAGGGCACTTCCCAAATGCCTGCCCCAACCTCGGACGGATACTTTTATTGTTCCTGCTGTCCTGGTTCCACAGAGGGCTGGGGAAAGAATGAAGGTGTAAGCGCCCGGCAACGAAGGGACAGCAGGTGCGGGACCATTAAGGGCGGCGGCCCGCCTCACCCTGCGGTCCCGCCTGCCCCCCGCCCACCCGCGCCAGGCACCCGAGAGGTCAGCCCGCTCTGGGCTGGTCACCGTGCCGATACCCACATACTGCGACTCTTCTACTCCTGATAACGGCACTTTATCCCAGTTTCACCGAGCAGGAGCGCCTCACCGGGCCCCAGCACGCCTTTATCTGGCCGGCTGGAGAAAGTCCCGGAGGGGAAATGCCCGTGGGAGTCGGTGCGGGCAACAGAGCGGCCGAGTCTCCCGCTGGAGGCAACGCCAGCTCCAGCCGTACTTTACCCGCTCCCACCGCCTCCGCCTGGGGAAGGGGCCGAGGGGCTCGGAGTAAACGGCGGTGCGGTCCGGATCCGGGGCTAGGGGGTCATATGGAGATGCCACCAGGAAGGGGCCCGGGGCCCCGGGCGCCGCCTCCACCGCGCCCGCACTCGCGAAGGCCCCGGCCCCAACCTACCGGAGGCGGCCGGAAGGCCGGGCGCAGAGGCCGCTGTCCCGAGCGGCGCGGCAGGGATCCCGGGCGCCGGCCCCCACCCCGCCCCCTCGCGGAGCTGGAGGCGGCAGCGGGTGATGCGGCCCCTTTAAATCCGGGCCGCCCCGCCCTGCGCTGCCGACTCCGCGGCGGCCCTGGATCCAGGCCGGGCCGCGGCTCTCGCCGCCCAGCCCAGCCCAGCCCGGCCCGGCCCAGCCGCCGAGCCGAGGCCGCCCGCGCCCCGCGCCCCGGAGGATCTGTCAGCGCGGCGCCCGGCCCGGCCCCCGGCCCCGCCCGGCCCCGGGTCCCCAGCCCTTCCCGCCCCGGGGCCGGGGCCCCCGCCGCCTCCCGGCCCCCGCGCCCGGGCCCCGGTCTCCCGGGCCATGCGGCCTCGGCCCCGCCGGCGCCCGCCGCGCACCCGAGATGAGGCTCCGCAATGGCACCTTCCTGACGCTGCTGCTCGTCTGCCTGTGCGCCTTCCTCTCGCTCTCCTGGTACGCGGCGCTCAGCGGCCCGAAAGGTGAGCCCCGTCCGCCGCCCGCGTCGGCCCCGCACCTGGGCGCGGGCGGCCCGAGCGGGAGGCGGCCGGAAGCCGACGCGGGCGTGCCTCCCCTCCTCGCCCCCACTTGTTTGCTGCCCGAATAACGAGTCTCCGGCCTGGACTGGGCGGCCGGGTCGAGCGGCCGGCGGGTGCCCGCTGCGGCGCTCAGGACCGCGGGACCGGCCTCCATGGGTAGTTATGCCGATGCCAGGGCTAGTCGCTCCCTCTGGCGAACTGGGGACCTCAGAGTTTTCCGAGTGGGGCAGAGACACAAGGTCACAGAGGTGGTTGTGGCTAGGTGGTCCCCCTAGTTACCAGCCCCAGACACCTGGACAAGAGCAGGTACAGTGTTCCTGAGACAGGTGTGAGGGAGCAGCTAGACACCAGCCAGTGCCCTGCACCCCAGCCCACTGGGGGAGCTGCTCCCTGGGGCTTCCGCTGCCCTCTGTGGCACCTGGCCCCGGGATTCCTCTGCAGACACCTGGGTTGCTGGCACAGCCTTCCTGTGACTGCGGCCTGGGGAGCGTGGAAGCCTCCTGAGCAGCCGGCTGCAGTTAACTTACTTGCCCCTGCCCCCCCAACCTCACACACCTGAAGTTTGGTCAGGCTAACCGACCACCACCAGAGCCCTCTGAGTCTAGCCAGCACACTTTCTGGGGCCCAGCAGTGGCTGGAGTCGCTGGTTGTTGGAACGGCTGGGGCTGCGTGAGGCCTTGGTGGTGGGCTGAGGGGCGGCACAGGCCTTGTCCAGCAGCCTGCAGCACGGGAGATGCCAGGAAGAGCTGCTTCCTTCCTGCCTCCTGGCCTTCCTGCAGGAGGCCTAAACAGGATTAGGCTGAGGCCTGCTGACCCTCTGCCTCCTTCCCACCTCCGGCTTCCCAGTGCTCCAACCCTGTGCTACGTGAGGCTGGGAGAGGAGGGCTGGGGAGGAGCTGCCGCCCTCCCTACCCTCCAAGCCCCAAGGGTCCCACCTGGCCCCTGCCTACCTCAGTCCTCCTGTTTGGATGGAGGCCTGGGCTGGCTTTGGGGCTCCAGGGCCCTGAGGGGAGATATCTAGGGTTTGGCACAGGGAGGGCCCAGCTGGGGCAGAGTTCTCTGAAGGTGGAATGTGTCACTGAGAGGATGGCAGTTTGGACCCTGGAAGAGTGGCCATGTAAACAGACTGGCATGAATGCCAAGGTGGGGCCATGTCTAACAGGCTGGAGCACATTGATCAGATTGTGGGGAGGGTGAGAAGCCCTTGCTCCCTGTCCTCGGCCAGGCCACAGCTCCTCCTGCAGCAGCCACATGCCCTCAGCCTGATGTCAGGAGCTGCGACACAGGGCCTCCAGCAGAACACCTTCTCTCGGAGCCTGGCAAGCCACAGGGAGCCAGTCTCTGGGAACAGCAGAGTGAGGGGGCGACCAGTAGCTTCATCTGAGGCCCACTGTTCCTGAGGGGGGCATCTAGGAGGCTGGCACTTGAAGGGCCAGGAGAACAGGAGAGCACCCCAACCAAAGGAGTGTGAGCTTCAGACACAGGGGCCCTCATGGAAGCCCAGGAGCCCGTGAGACGGGGTGACCTGGGCCTTCCTTGTCAAAAGGCTATCATTGTTTCTGCAGACCCAGTAGGGCCAGGTCTCCTGAGGCCTCAAGAGACACCCAAATCCAGGCTTTTCTGTGAACACTTCTCATTGTTGCATGTATGCAACTGTGTTAAGCTCATGCATAAGCCAGACTAAGCCATTCTGAGGTCCGATTAGACCCTGGCTTCCAGTTTTCAGCAAGTGAGGGGCTCAGGGCAGGGCCGGCACAGGCATTGATTCTTAGGGGAAGGGAAGAGTAACCCGGATCAGTAGCGAAGGGAGGAAGTGGGCAGGGAGCCAGAGAAGAGGGAGGCATCCTGGAAGCCAAGGGCCAGGAGGGACATGTAGGCCTTGGCAAAACAGACCCTGGATACAGGTTTGGGGCCCTCTTTCATAACCAGCTGGACCAAATTTTTGCAACAGTTCCATTAGCATTCAGACTGTAGCCCTCAGCCAAGCACCTGCTGAAGGCCTGTCCCCAGGGAGGACAGCAGCCCCTCCATGGGGCCAGCCTCAGCCACACGGCCCTCCTGAGCCTCTGGGCAGCCTGGCTTCAGCAGCCCCCGCCCGTAGTCAGAGTGAGGGCACGGCCTGGAAAGGGGTGAAGAGCTGCTTCTCTCCCTGTGCCTGTCTCAGCTCAAGATTTTCTTGGGGCCTGGCACCTGCCTGTGAGTCTGTTTGCCCTTCCCTAAGTACAAGGCACAGGTCTGTGCCTTAGCATGGCTCTTAAATCTGGTTCTTCAACCGAGAAGGAACCAGGGGGCAGACTATCTTCAGTGGGCCTCTGGAGGCCTGATTAGGCTGCTTGTTGGGGAGGCGGAGGGAACCTCCAGTGCTGTGGCTGCAGCTACAGTCCGTTCTTGGGGCGACCTGCACCTGGGCCAGCCCCCCTCCACCTCCCTGGAGTAGGAAGGTATGGATAAAAGCTCTGCCTTAGCTCCACCCCACAGAGGTCAGGGGCTCCCCAGGCCTTTGCAAACCCTCCCAACTTGAGCTTCCTTTCCAGCACACTCACCACCCAACCCCGCCACCCAGCCCACAAAGGCTGCGGGATGTCAGGATGGAATTGGCAGAGCCTGGTATAAAGCTTAGCCCACGAAAAGGCAGCCACAGAGTTTGAGTTTCTGGCTTTGACAGGCAAGGGGAGTGGACCCCATGACCAGAGACGCCAGGGATGAGGGTCAAGCTGGGGACCTTGCAAACAGTGGGCAGGGCAACAGCAGGGACAGGACCTACAGCACTGAGGGAAATGACCGAAGGTCTATGCGGGCAAGAGCAGGCCCACAAACCCCCGGGGCCCATCACCTGGTAAACAGGAAGGTCAGGATCTAGGCAGAGGGAGGCCCCTGGGAGGGGAGGCTAGCACAGGGAGCAGGCTGGTTCCCAGGCCCTGGTGACCAGGGTGATTCAGGGCACTGGTGCCTACCACTGCCCACACAGCCTGGCTGGGGTAGGCTAAGGTTGGACGGAGCTCAGCCAGCTTAACAGAGAAGCCCAGCGAGGCGGCAGCAGTCAGAATGGGCTGGAGGCCTCCCTCTGCCCCCACCGCCCCACTTCATGGAGGGGTCCCACTGCAGGGGGCTGCTTTGGGCTTGGCCAGTGGCACAGGGGCTGCCCTTGCAGGACTCAGAGGCTCCCCACACTGGGGTTGGCAGCAGGGACTCAGACAGGCAGGAGAGAGGCCACCTGCAACAGGAAACAACTTTGAACCCCACCTGTGGGGCCTCAGCCCCTCCAGGCCCCAGGATACTCCTGGGTCCTTGGTGCCACCCAACCAAGCTGGGCGGGTGTGTGTGTATTGGGGTGGCTGGCCCTGCTCAAGGGGTCAGGTTTCCAGGGGAACCCAGCCTGGAACCCAGCGCAGAGCCTCCGATATCCTGTAACCCGACTCCCTCTGTCCTCCCTTGCGAGGGGCTGTCCTCAAGCTCTGAGGCTTGGAGTCGCCTGGGTCTTTAGCCCCTGGGCAGGGCAGGGCCTCCAAAGAGAGGCAGCAGCCTACTGAGTGTGGAAGGTGGGCTTGGCCTCTCTCTCCTCCTCCTGCCTAGAGGCTTGCCTTCCTCTTCCCCTGGGACTTTGCACTTAGACCCCTGCCACCCACTGTGCAAGGTGGTGCGTCCCAAGGTGAGGCACCTTTGCCTTGTTTGTGACCTTTGATGCACTGGGCTATGGGCGGCCACACCCACACCACGGATCAAGGAACAAGAAAAGCTCCTGGTGGTGGCAGGGGAGGTCTGGGAGCCTTCTTAGACTGGGAAACTAGACTTTGAAATTAGGCCTTGAAGGCTACACTGGTTTTCATTAGGCCCAGGAGAGAAAAGGGATCCCAGACAGAGAACACATGTGAAGGTCCAGACGCTAGACCAAGGAAAGGAGCTGTATGTGAGGGCGGTAAGGGTGGCAGAAGTGAGACTGGAAAAGGCCTTAGATGCACAGCCCTGTGGGACGTAGCTGCACCGGCCCCAGACAGGCACAGTGTTTCTCATTCTGGCAGTGGGTCCCTGCCAGACCAGTGGAGCCAGGTACTTGGCACCCTGGGGACCGTCTTCCACTGCTAGGCAGCCCCACCTGTGCCGCTTCTGCCCTGCCTGTACCCCTAATGCTTGCAGCAAGTACCCAGCTGGAGATGCTGACACAGGGCCCCCTGGGTTGGCGTGTAGGCCATCTGAGGTGGCCCCAGCCTAGCACAGGTCTCCAGAGAAGCAGGCCTCACGGCATTCAGAGGTGTGTCCGCTCTTTGTCACTGACTCACTGAGTGGCCCTGGACTAGGGTGCTCCTGTGAGCCATGGGGGCTGTAACTGCAGCAGCCACGCCTTGGGGCTGGTGTCAGATTTCAGAGTTGGTGCCAAGTGCAGAACTGAGCAACCAGGGCCCACTGGGGACAGTGACAGATGGGTACCCAGAGCTCAGGCCTACCGGGAGGATGGGAGGGGGACTCCAGGGAGGGTGTCTGTCTCTGGTGGGGCTGCTCTGATCTCTGTGCAGGGCAGTGGGGGCAAGATGCAGAAACTGAGGGGGGACAGGAAGAGGGCTGGGAGTTTAAGAAGCACCTTGTGGAAAGGTGAGGTCTGTGTGCCCTGCATGGGACCTCGGGCATCTTGTCTCCTTGAATGGAGCAGATAGATGCTGCAAGGAGAAGCAGGAGGGGGATTTGGGAGCCACTGGATGGACAGGAGCCGGTCTGGGGCTGGAAGTGATCCTGCAGCCCACCCACTTCAGATGCTGCCTCAAAGGAGGAAAAAATGGGGTAGGGGGAAAGCAGTGGAGAGGGCTAATCCCCCAGTAGAGGCTATTCTCCCCGAAATGTGAGTGTCAGTGCGACTTCCGAGTGCCCCTCTGGAACCCCAGGTAGCTGGCATGTGGCCGGAACGAGAACAGGTGTAGATAGGCTGTCGCAGAGCTGGGTATGAAAATGTACGTGTTGGCACCCTCAAGGGTCGTAGGTCAGCTCTAGGCTGCCCCCTGGTGACAGCGTTCATACCACCCATAGGCGATGTGGTGGACGTGTACCAGCGGGAGTTCATGGCGCTGCGTGACCGGTTGCATGCGGCCGAGCAGGAGAGCCTCAAGCGCTCCAAGGAGCTCAACCTGGTGCTGGACGAGATCAAGAGGGCCGTGTCGGAGAGGCAGGCGCTGCGAGATGCGGACGGCAATCGCACCTGGGGCCGCCTAACCGGTGAGCGCCAAGCAGGACTCCGCAGGGGAGGCAGGGCTGACCGCAGGCCGCGCTGTCTGACCCGTCCCTTCCCCACCTGCCCAGAGGATCCGCGACTGAAGCCGTGGAACGGCTCGCACAAGCACGTGCTGCGCCTGCCCACAGTCTTCCACCACCTGCCTCACCTGCTGGCCAAGGAAAGCAGTCTGCAGCCGGCGGTGCGCGTGGGCCAGGGCCGCACAGGAGGTAGGGGCGGGGCCGGGTGGGGGCGGTGCGGGGGCGGGGCCGGCCGGCGTCCCGCCCAGTATGGTCCCTCCGCCTCCTGCAGTGTCGGTGGTGATGGGCATCCCCAGCGTGCGGCGGGAGGTGCACTCGTACCTGACTGACACGCTGCACTCGCTCATCTCGGAGCTGAGCCCGCAGGAGAAGGAAGACTCGGTCATCGTGGTGCTGATCGCCGAGGCGAGTGTGCTGGGACATGGCGCAGGGGTGGAGGGGATATTCAGAGGGGATCACACAGCACAAAATAACTAGGAGGCAAAACGGAAGCAGAGCAACATTCTAGAGGAAAAAGCTCTCATCATTTCAACTGTCAGTTTCATTCACAAATTGATCAGGATGAAAAGTTTAAAGTAAAGAAACATTTTGGCGCCCCCTCGTGGAGATTCCAGTTACCTAGTCTGCCTCATCCCATCCCACAAAGGGCTTTTTTGGAGGCACCTGTAAGCTCCACGGACCTCCGGGTGGGGGGGGGCTCACTCCCTCCGTGTCCAGGGTCATCTGAAGCCTGCGCCCTTCCCTAGCCTCTTCCAGGCCTTTTGGGGTGGCAACCCAGCTTAGGGAGGGTGCTTGGTCTCCCCACAGACCGATCCACAGTACACCTCGGTGGTGACAGAGAACATCAAAGCCTTGTGAGTACTGGCAGCCTGACAAAGCTAGTGGAGGCAGGGCCCTTTGCGGGCTGTGGGGCAGGCCAGTGCCTGCTTTCCCACAAGAGGTTCCTTTTCCTTGTGGGAAAGGCTGCTTCCCCTCTTGGCTGAAAGGGGGTGGGCAGATAGAGGTGGCTGAGCCCCTCTGGAGCCTCACTGCTAAAGTAGGATGGGTGTGGTGTCAGGGGATGTCTGCCCCGTGGGCCTTAAGAAAGGGATATGGTCTGGTTAGCTCAGTTCTGCCCCTGCTGTGGTCCCTGGAGGCTGCACACCCACAGGGCCTTCCTGTCCCCCAGGTTCCCCAGGGAGATCCATTCCGGGCTCCTGGAGGTCATCTCCCCTTCCCCCCACTTCTACCCTGACTTCTCCCGCCTCCGAGAGTCCTTTGGGGACCCCAAGGAGAGAGTCAGGTACTAGCACTAACCCATCCCCATGTGCCCAGCAGCCTGCCCACCTGTACCAAGAACCCAGTCTGTCTGTGCCTGAGTCCCAGGCACTTCCCGGCAGACCCCTGCATGGGGTGGGGAGGAGGCATGTGCACTCTGTGGCCTCTGCTGTGGGCACACTGTGTGTGTGTCAGGGGAGTCTGAGCTCCTGAGGCCCCTGCTCCTGGCCTGCAGGTGGAGGACCAAACAGAACCTCGATTACTGCTTCCTCATGATGTATGCACAGTCCAAAGGCATCTACTACGTGCAGGTCAGTGCCGAGACCCTGCCCTGGCCCCGTGGCCCCAGGCCTTGGCTGGGCCTGGGTGGTGAGGCCTGCCCAGCCCCTGTGCCCACCCTGAGTCGTGGCCCCTTCTACCCACTGTGGTGCAGCTGGAGGATGACATCGTGGCCAAGCCCAACTACCTGAGCACCATGAAGAACTTTGCACTCCAGCAGCCCTCGGAGGACTGGATGATCCTGGAGTTCTCCCAGCTGGGCTTCATTGGTGTGCCACCCCCACCACACCCCCCACCTGATCAGAGCCCCACAGTCAGCCCCCCTCTGCCTTTCTGTCCTCATTTCTCAGCCCTGCCCTGTTCCCAGGCCCCAGTACTACCCAGGGTCCTGTTCTGAGCTTGGCCTGAGGTGCCCACTACAGCCCCTCCTGGCCTGTTCCCACCCGTCCTCTGCGAGGAGAGGTTGCAGCTCACCATCCCTGTCTGCCCCCTGTGCCTGCACCTGCCTGCAGCCGGCCACAGGGTTTGTGGGGGACCCTCCCCAGTGGCCCCCACAGGGAGTAAGGACACAGGGCAGGGCAGATCTGCCCATTGAGCACTGCTTCCCCCCCATTCCTGCTTCCAGGAAAGATGTTCAAGTCGCTGGACCTGAGCCTGATTGTGGAGTTCATCCTCATGTTCTACCGGGACAAGCCCATCGACTGGCTCCTGGACCATATCTTGTGGGTGAAGGTCTGCAACCCCGAGAAGGACGCGGTGAGCAGGACTGCACAGGAGTAGGCGGGGCCTTGGGGGGTGCAGCCTCCAGCAGGGACTGTGTCGGCATCCACACGCCTGGCACAAGGAGAAATGCTGTCCTGGGAAGCGATGCTGAGCTGAGCCCTAGGCTGTCACCTCCTTCCACAGAAGCACTGTGACCGGCAGAAGGCCAACCTGCGGATCCGCTTCAAGCCATCCCTCTTCCAGCACGTGGGCACTCACTCCTCACTGGCGGGCAAGATCCAGAAACTGAAGGTGGGCTGTGCTGCCCCGGAGCCCTGCCATGTACAGGCAGAGCCCAGGGTGAGGCGGGGCAGGGGTGGTAGGGCAGACCCAGAGCCTGCTGCAGCACCACTGTCCCTCGGCTGCAGGACAAGGACTTTGGGAAGCAGGCACTGCGGAAGGAGCATGCGAACCCGCCAGCAGAGGTGAGCACGAGCCTCCAGACCTACCAGCACTTCACCCTGGAGAAGGCCTATCTCCGCGAGGATTTCTTCTGGGCCTTCACGCCTGCTGCAGGGGACTTCATCCGCTTCCGCTTCTTCCAGCCGCTGCGCCTTGAGCGGTCAGTGCCAGCACCAGGGGAGAGGGCAGGGTGGCTACCAGGGTGCGGCTCCTCACAGATGTCTGGGCCTGCAGATGCCCCTCAGTGACCTCCAGCCCATGACCTAACTGCAGCATTGCCTCCAGCTCCTTATCTGGAACATGGGGCTCACGGCGGTAGTCACCTTGTAAAGACTGTCAGGCAGCGCCCATGTCACCATCGTCCCTACAGATAAGGCCCTGGTTGCCTTGTGTGGTCAAAGATTGCCCCCAGTGGTGTCCAGCCTGCCCAGCACCCCAGGGCCCCTCTTGCACTCCTGGCCCAGGTCAGGTGTCTCCTCTGCTGGGCAGCATGCAGGGCCTTGCTTCACTCCTGCGACAGCTCACAGGCCCCTCTGGCCACAGGTTCTTCTTTCGCAGTGGGAACATTGAGCACCCAGAGGACAAGCTCTTCAACACATCTGTGGAGGTGCTGCCCTTTGACGTGAGTGTTGTAGGGCGCGGGTGTGCCCTGAGGTCTGGCCCTCCACAGCCGCTGGTTTCAGCCCAGGATTTTGCCCCCAGAACCCCCAGTCTGACAAGGAGGCCCTGCAAGAAGGCCGCTCAGCCACCCTGCGGTATCCACGGAGCCCAGACGGCTACCTCCAGATTGGTGAGCTGGAGCAGGTGGGGGCGCTGGGGGTGGGAGGCTGGGCTGGGCTGGGGCCTTGGGGCAACCGCTCAGTGCTGCCCTCCCCCAGGCTCCTTCTACAAGGGTGTGGCAGAAGGAGAGGTGGACCCTGCCTTCGGGCCCCTGGAAGCACTACGCCTCTCCATCCAGACAGACTCTCCAGTGTGGGTCATTCTGAGTGAGGTGAGGCAGGGCTGGGCAGGGAGCTGTTCTGGCGGCCAGTGGGGGGTGGGGAGTAGACAGAGCTCCCCAGCTGACTCTGAGCCTGGCCTCTCCAGATCTTCCTGAAAAAGGCCGACTAAGCCAAGGGCTTCTGAGGGTGCACTTCGGCTGGCCCTGAAGCCCCCCGAGACCTGGGAGGTCGTTACTGCTGCCCCCAGAGAGCCAGGAGCGGCCGCCCAGCTTGAAGGGTCTGCCTGGTGCCACGCTCGCCGGCCTGGGGTCACTGCTGGCCCGGAGGTCCCAGGAGCTGGTGCTGCCTCCGCCCGCCTGGCCGCGGGAGGAGGCAGGCGGCCCCCACACTGTGCCTGAGGCTGGCCCATGCTGCCCGAACCGTCCGCACCCGGCCAGCTGGAGCCAGGATGTTTTAGAAGAGCTTTTTCCTGGGCGCCTGCTGCTCCGGCGCGAACACTGGAATGCATATACTACTACATGTGCTGTGTTTTTTATTCTTGGATACATTTGATTTTTTCACGTAAGTCCACATATACTTCTATAAGAGCGTGACTTGTAATAAAGGGTTAATCAACTGTGTGCCTCCCGTGTGAGTGCTGGGAGCTCCCTCTTGCTGGTGGGGAGGCCAGGCCATACCATCAGTGAGCGCTACCTCCGAGCCCACCTTCCCCCAGCTCCACTCTCCCTTGTGTCCCCCCTGCCTCGAGGCATGGAGTACAGGTCCATATCCCAGCGCTGAAAGCCACCCCCCCACCTTAAGTGCGCTCTCTTACCCTCCATCATTCTGTCCCAACTGCCGAAGGTATCTGCCACCTCATCCTCCTTCATGGGTCTCAGCCCTGCCCTTGTCCACTGTCCCCAAAGCCCTTCTTAACCTTCCCCTCCCTGTTTCTTATTTATTTTAGGGTCTCCCGCCCACTTCGGGGCCTTTGCATACGCTGTTGCCCCGCCTGCAAATCTCTCCCTGCTGACTGGCTAAGTCACATCTTTAGGGGCGCTCTGTCGGGTGGACAGGTCTTCCCTGGGTCGGGCCCGCCAAGGCACCCGGACCTTTCCTTGAGAGAGTCTATCCTGACTATTCTGACCACATTTGTGGTCGTTCCCACTTCTCTGCGGCAAGGTGGCCTGCACACCTGTGCTGTTATAGAGACGTGGTTGGTGTCAGTTGTGAAGGCCAGGGGACGAGGAAGAGGGCGGCTGGGGGGTGAGCAAGGGGCAGGCGGAGAGCGCGCTGAACGCAGGGGGGGCGGTGGGGTGAACCCAGCTCCGGGGTCTGAGCGCAGGGCGGAAGAGGACCGGCTCGAGCCCTGCCCGGGGGACAGGGGGCCCCTTTTCTTTCTCAGCCCCAGCCCCAGAACGCCGACCCGACTGCTGCGGCCAGGAGCTGGGCGCTTCCAGGCTCCTAAGCCGCAATGCGCGACCCTTCCGACCCAGAGAGCGCACTCGGCGTCCGGTCACGGGCACTTTTAATTGGACGCTGGGATGGGGGCCAGCACCCCTCCCCCGTCCTCCAGGAGGCTCCGGCTCTTCTCCCGCTCTGCCGACCGGGCGTCCTGGGTCTCAGGCCCTGGGCAGTAGCGTCCGGAGCTGTCCGAGTAGCGCGGAGCGCGGCGCGGCCGGGAGGAAGTGGGCGAGCAGGCCGAGCGCCGCCAGAGCCACTAGCAGCCAGAGCGCTCGCGCGCTCGCGTACAGCGGGGCCAGCCTGCGGGCGGGGCTCAGCGGGGGCGGAGCGATAGGCGGCCAGGCTCGCCGCCACCCGCCCACTTCCGCCAGGGCCCGCCCGCCAGCGCCCAGAAAGGGGCCCGCCTCCAACGAGTCGCCGGGTCCCCGGGCGCCGGCGGCCCAGACCCCGCCCACAAGCCCAGGAGCAGTCTTTTCCTGGGCGCCGCTTGGTCTCCCCGGGAGCCCCCCCGGGTTCTCTCACCTTTGCTGCACCGACAGCGAGTAGCCCTGAAAGTAGCGGAGGCGCGCGAACAGGTAGACCAGGCCGCACAGGGCCGCCGCACCTGGCAGGGCCGGGCGGGGGCCAGGTGAGCCCGCTGGCGCCGGGACCCCCGGGCCTCCGGTGCTGGCCCCTTGCCCGCAACCAGACCTTCGTGAAAGAAGATGCCGGCCACCCAGAGCGTGGCGAGGAACAGCGGGAAGTACTCGCTGCAGTTCACTCTGCGGCGGGGACGGGGCGGCATGAGGGCGCCGGCCGGGGACCTCGGACCCTGCCCCGCCCCGGGCTCGCTGGTTCCCCGCCCCGCGCCTCACTGGGCTCGGTAGATGCGCTCGAACTCGGGGGGGCCGGTGGTGAGCGGTGGTGCCACACGGAAGGCCCTGCGCGCCGAGATCACCCGCAGGGAGAAGTAGGCTGTGGCGAAGAGGGGCGGGAGTCACGTCTGGCCTCCCCGACGCCCGCAGCCTCCGTCTGGCCCCGCACCTTTTTCCTCCCATCTCCAGGCTGACCTCGGCACGACCCCCCTGCGAAGCCCTCCCAAGGGGACCACCAGTCTCTGCGCGTCTCTGGGTTTGCTCTGAGTCCACGCAGCTCAATGGGGAGGGCAGGGTGTGGGCCTGGGGCCCTGAGACATCCTGTCCCCCCTCCACTCTCCCTTGGGTGTCGGGGGAGGAGGCGGAGTCATAGGGGCACCTGTCCGCGGGATGGGCCCGGTCACCCTCACTCAGGACTTGGCTCCTCTTTTATTTGACTTGCAAAACACAGGCAAAGCCTGGCTGCCACAGGGGGATGCCCTCCCGCTGTCTTCCAGGGTTCTTTTTGCTGGCTGAGGCCCACTCCCCCCGCCCCAAGCCAAGTGCTTGGCGTCCCCACCCCAGTCGTCCCTCAGTGGCTTTTCTCCATCTTGTTGCCTGTCCCCTTGGCCAGGCACCCTCTCAGCCTTGGTCCCTGCCGAGTCTCACAGTTGACCTTGCGGGCACCCCCAGGGCTTCCTCCCTACCACTCCGGGAAAGTGCCAGCCCCAGTCCCTGCTCCTCACCTGGGCCTGGGTCCTGGGGCAGCTCCCCAGAGCCTGGAGAGCAGAGGCAGGCACTGGGGTCTGAGGCCCACCACCTCCCAAACAGGGCCCCGCCCACCTTGCAGCAGGACTCCCAGAAGGGTGACGGTGGCCAGAAGAGCCACTTCATCCTTCATGGTGCAGGCAGTTCTGTCAGGCACCGGCGTAGGACTAGCTGCAGAGCTCTTCTCAGTCCCTGTGCTGCGCAGAGGCTGGCCCCGGAGAAGAGTGGCCCATTCTCCCCGCCCCTTTTCAATGTGGGGGGTGTGGGGCAGGGATATGAGCGCAGCCAGAGTGCCAGGAGCCTGGTCAGACTAAGGGGGTGGAAACCAGAGCCAGATGGAGCTGGAGCAGGACACAGCATCCAGCTGCAGAGAGCCCGGCCACTTCCTCTCAGTCACTCTCGCCCTGTCTGTGCCTAGCCCTGGACTGGCAGAATCCAAGTGCTCCCCCCAGCATGTTCCAGCCTCAGTGTTAGGCTGCCATGTTGGCTCAGTGTCCCTCCCCCAGGCCCAGCACCCTCAGCAAGTTCCAGTTGGCCTTCCAGACCTCCCCTTGTCCTGAGTCCGGTCAAGAACTTAGGGGCCCCCACCTGAACCCCCCCCGCCACCACTTCCCCCCTACCGCCACTCATTCTCCAATCCACCCCCAAGGGCCACCTTCCAAGCCCCACCCTGCCCCATCGTCTCTTCTGGACACAGGTCACAGGATCCTCATGGGGTCGTAGCCCTGACACCCGGACTTGTACGCCACCCCCACCCAGGGCTGTTTTGTAACAAACAATTCTGACTGTGGGGCAGTGCAAGCACCCAGTCCACCCTAGGCACAACCAAGTACCAGCTCCCTTCCAGGAAACCTGAAGCCCACCAGCCTCACAGCTTCCTGGGCTCCAGGCACATGAGCCATCTTGAAGACCACCTGGCTGGCCTGGCAGGGTGGGTCAGCCCACTCACCATGGCTGGGCCCATAGTCTTCTGGTCCTCTGATGCTGGAACAGTTACCTGCCATTTCTGACTGCCTGGCATCCTTCCTTAGGAGGCCCACCTTTCTACGCTCCAGGACTGTGGTCTGGGCACAGTTGCTTCCCTCCCTCACAGGCCTGTGGGAAGGACATGCGGGCCAAAATTGACTGAGCTAAGGCTGAGTCAAGCCAGGGAGACGCAGTTCTGGAAATTTCTTTAGAAGTTTTGGAAAGGGAGCCCCAAGTGGGGATGGAGATTTCTGGGGGTCACCTAGGGCCATTGGCCACCCTGAAGAGGATGGGGCCAACACAGGGCCACACAGCTGTGAGGAGCAAGGTGGCTCAGGTCCTGGAACCCTGGGGCCACCTTGCCTGGAACACCCTCTGGCCGGTTAGACTTTCTGTTTTATAATACAGTGGCCACTTCTCCTTTTGGCTTAAGCTGGTTGGAAGTGGGTTTTTGGTGGCGGCAGAGTCAGACTGGTAGACAAGCAGAGGCAGGAGCCAGCAAGGCCACAGCACAGGTTGTGCTGCGGGAGGGAGGGGCCGCTGGTCTTCAGAGCCGGGGCTACTGCACCCGGCCCTGGGCCACCATGAGGCCCTGGCACCCCTCTGCCTGGTCACTCTGGGGGTCCTCCACATGTCAGGGCCCTGTGACCGCTGGAGCCCTGCACTTGCTGCTCCCAAGCTCACGTTCCAGCCTCATGGCTTTGTTGCCCCCTTCCCCCTCTCACAGCCTGGCCAGCACCCAGTGAGCACCCTTTGCCATCATCACCCCCAGGGAACCAGCTGCTGGGGACAGAAGCCCAGAAGCAGATGAGTGCCAGGGAGCAGATGGCAGTCACACCCAGGCCTGCTCTTCGCCCACTCCGCCCTTTTCCTCCCTGAAACCTGTCCTGACCCCAGCCCCCTGCTTGCAGCCTGCACTCCCGCCAGGCCTCCTGGAGGGTGTTCACCTGAACCACACATCTCCAAGGCCCCTGGGCTTAGTGTGTCATGGGCCTGAGTGTGGGTCTGCACGTGTTCAGGTTCTCCTCTCTGCCACACTCATTTCCCCTGAGGCCTGGACATCCTTCTGAACTCATCCCCTTCTGCCCTGGCAACAGGAAGCTGGGGCCCAACATCAGCTTCTGAGGAAGTCCCTGGGCAGATGTCCAGGCAGCGACTGGGCTCTTAGCCCCTGGAGCTCCCCTCAGACCCCTCAGTTGGCTCACCCACCCTCTGAGCTTCCCCAGCCTCTGAGGTCCTGGCCAGGCTGACAGAAGTCCAGCCTGAGGCCCTCCAGGCCCAGGCCACCCACCAATCCTCCTGGGCAGCCCTGAGGAATCATAGGGAAGTGAAAAGGCCCCTCCCTAAGCCTCTGGGACCTGGGACCTAAGCCCTCTGTACTAGAGCCCCTAGTGGCCCTGAGGAACCTTCTGGAAGCTGAGTTCATGAAGGATCTCTAGGGACTATAAAGGCCCACAGAACCCTTATGTTGAAAAGAAACCACAGCAGCTTCAGCACAATAGACCACTGCAAGCATGCCCAACTCATACGCTAAGCATTTCACCAATTGTTCCACTGAAATAATACACAGACCTCAAAACATTATGCTAAGTTGTGGCAGACACACAAAACCACATATGGGATGATTCCCTTAACATGAAATCTCCAAACGGGCAAATTAAGAAACAGAAAACATATCATTAGCCTAAGGCTGACAGCATGATGTCAGTGTTCTAAAACTGGATGACAGGTGTCAGGCAGGAAGCCAGACATTAGCAGAAGGAGGGGTCGGACGACCACAGGTGTGTGTCTCCAACCAGTAAAAGAGGTAACTACTGAGCTGTCAGTCAGTGCCTATTAGCATTGATCACCCTGCCAGAACCCCTTGCAAACCACAGGAAAAGAAGCCCTCCCTGATCACTTGGGGCCTGTCAGAGAAGAGGTTGGGGCTGCTCTGATACAGAGAGTAATAAACCTGCTTGCTTTCTTGACTTAGGCTTCACTCTGTCCAGCATCCCTGCAATACCGAACCTAACTCTTCCCAACATTGGGAGGTTTGCACAACTTGATACATTTAGTAAAAGTCACTGAATTGGAGGGTCGAAAATGGCGTGAGCAGGACGGTGGAAATCTCCTCCCAAAACCACATGTATGTGTGAAAATACAACAAATACAACTCTTCCTAAAAAAGAGACCAGAAGATACAGTACAACAGCCAGGCTACAGCTATATCTGCAAGAACTCAGCGCCTCATGAAGTGGGTAAGATACAAAGCCATGACTTGGCGGGACCCAAGCACTCCCCCACCCCAGCGCACCAGCGGGAGGAAAAGAATCAGAGTGGGGTGGGAGTGGAAGCACAGGACTGCTAAATAACCAGCCCTGGTGATCTGCATCAGGAGCACAGACACACATCGCAAGGTGGATTGGAGATTAGAGAAGTGGAAGGGCAGGATCCAAGACAGAGACTGCAAGCGGGTCCCCACAGCCGGCTCCAGTGGGACAAAAGAAAAGCGGGCACTTTTTTAAAAGTCTTAAAGAAACAAGGGCCCAACAGCAGAACAAAATCGTCCCAGCACACTCGGCCCAGCAGGCTGGGAATCTTGAGGAATTTTAGGCCCCATAACCAGCTGCTGGGTAAAGCAGCCCCATCGAAGCCTCTCATGGTGATAAGCAGCCTGCCATTCGTTCCCCCCAGCCGGTGCTGCAAATGGTCTGGTGGATCCGCCACAGCTGTGGATCAGCAGGAGAGAGGCCCCACCCACATTAACCACACAGAAACTCCTCCCAGCAGGTGCGCAGCTAACCAGGAAGGGCCACAGGAGCCAGAGCAAGGTCCAGAAGGCACCAAGGAGTGCAGAATGCACCCGGCATGGCTGCAAAGCCACGCAGTGCTCTAGGCTAGCCTGAGGGTGGTCCCGCATGTGGCAGCTCAGGGGATTATCCCAGACACTGCCTTCCGGTGTGTGGGTAACCAGCACAGGCTGTGGAGAAGGGCAAGGAGAACAACAAGCAGGAAGGAACTTTGTTCTCCCAGTTGACACACATGGCACCTGCCAGTGAGCACTTCTATGGCCATGAAGACAGAAGAATATGGTCCAGTCAAAGATCACCCAGACAACCCCAGAGAGAGGGCCTGGTGGGATAGATTTAAACAATCTTCCTGAAAAATAATTCAAAATAAAAGTCATAACCATGCTGATGGACCTACAGAGAAATATGCAAGAGCTAAGGGGGGAATTCAGGAGGGACATTACAGAAATGAAACAATCGATTGACAGACTTAAGAGCAGACTGGAAGAGGTACAAGAGACTGTTAATGGAATAGAAATCAGAGAACAGGAGTACAGAGAAGCTGAGGCAGAGAGAGATAAAAGGATCTCTAGGAATGAAAGAATATTAAGAGAACTGTGTGACCAATCCAAATGGAACAATATTTGCATTATAGGAGTACCAGAAGAAGAAGAGAGAGAAAAAAGGGATAGAAAGTGTCTTTGAAGAAATAATTGAGGAAAACTTCCCCAAGCTGGGAAAGGAAATAGTTTCTCAGACCATGGAAGCCCACAGATCTCCCAACACGAGGGACCCAAGGAAGACAACACCAAGACACATAATAATTAAAATGGCAAAGATCAAAGACAAGGACAGAGTATTCAAGGCAGCCAGAGAGAGAAAAAAGATCACCTACAAAGGAAAACCCATCAGACTTCTCAACAGAAACCTTACAGGCCAGAAGAGAATGGCATGATATATTTAACGCAATGAAACAGAAGGGTGTTGAACCAAGAATACTGTATCCAGCATGACTATCATTTAAATTTGAGGGAGGGATTAAACAATTCCCAGACAAGTGAAAGCTGAGGGAATTTGCCTCCCACAAACCACCTCTACAGGATATCTTAAAAGGACTGCTCTAGATGGAAGCACTCCTAAGGCTAAAAAGATGTCACCAGAGAAAATAAAATCATAGCAAAGAAAGCAGACCATCCAAGTACTAACTAAAGGCAAAGAATAAAACACCTAGTATATAAAGAATGGAGGAGGAACAATAAGAAGGGAGAGAAATAAAGAATCATCAGACTGTGTTTATAATAGCTTAACAAGAGAGTTAGGTTAGACTGTTAGATAGTAAAGAAGCTACCCTTGAACCTTTGATAACCACGAATCTAAAGCCGGCAATGGCAATAAGTACATATCTATCAATAATCACCCTTAATGTAAATGGACTGAATGCACCAATCAAAAGACACAGAGGAATAGAATGGATAAGAAAGCAAGACCCATATATATGGTACTTACAAGAGATTCACCTCAAACCCAAAGACATACATAGACTAAAAGTGTAGAGATGGAAAAAGATTTTTCATGCAAACAATAGGGAGAAAAAAGCAGGTGTTGCAGTACTTGTATCAGACAAAATAGACTTCAAACCAAAGAGAGTAGCAAGAGATAAAGAATACAAAGCTACAGTAATCAAGACAATTTGGTACTGGCACAAGAACAGACTCACAGACCAGTGGAACAGAATAGAGACTCCAGACATTAACCCAAACATATACGGTCAATTAATATACGATAAAGGAGCCATGGATATACAGTGGGGAAATGACAGCCTCTTCAACAGCTGGTGTTGGCAAAAAAGGACAGCTACATGTAAGAGAATGAAACTGGATTACTGTCTAAACCCATACACAAGAGTAAACTCAAAATGGATCAAAGACCTGAATGTAAGTCATGAAACCATAAAACTCTTAGAAAAAAACATAGGCAAAAATCTCTTGGACATAAACATGAGAAACTTCTTCATGAACATATCTCCTTGGGCAAGGGAAACAAAAGCAAAAATGAACAAGTGGGACTATATCAAGCTGAAAAGCTTCTGCAAAGCAAAGGACACCATCAGTAGAACAAAAAGACATCCTACAGTATGAGAGAATATACTCATAAATGACGTATCTGATAAGGGGTCGACATCCAAAATATATAAAGAACTCACGCACCTCAACAAACAAAAAGCAAATAATCCAAGTAAAAAATGGGCAGAGGACATGAATAGACACTTCTCCAAAGAAGAAATTCAGATGGCTAACAGGCACATGCAAAGATGCTCCACATCGCTAATCATCAGAGAAATGCAGATTAAAACCACAATGAGATATCATCTCACACCAGTAAGGATGGCCAACATCCAAAACACAAACAACAACAAATGTTGGCAAGAATGTGGAGAAAGGGGAACCCTCCTACACTGCTGGTGGGAATGTAAATTAGTTCAACCATTGTGGGAAGCAGTATGGAGGTTCCTCAAAAACTCAAAATAGAAATACCATTTGACCCAGGAATCCCACTCCTTAGGGAATTTACCCTAAGAATGTAGCAGCCCAGTTTGAAAAAGACATATGCATCCCTATGTTTATCGCAGCACTATTTACAATAGCCAAGAAATGGACGCAACCTAAGTGTCCATCAGTAGATGAATGGATAAAGAAGAGGTGGTACATATACACAATGGAATATTATTCAGCCATAAGAAGAAAACAAATCCTACCATTTGCAACAACATGGGTGGAGCTAGAGGGTATTATGCTCAGTGAAATAAGCCAGGCAGAGAAAGACAAGTACCAAAGATTTCACTCATCTGTGGAGTATAAGAACAAAGAAAAAAACTGAAGGAACAAAACAGCAGCAGACTCACAGAACCCAAGAATGGACTAATAGTTACCACAGGGAAAGGGACTGGGGAGGATGGGTGGGAAGGGAGGAACAAGGTGGAAAAAGGGGCATTATGATTAGCAGACATAATGTGGGGGGGTTCACAGGGAGGGCTGTACAACTCAGAGAAGACAAGTAGTTATTCTATAGCATCTCACTACGCTGATGGACAGTGAATGTACTGGGGTATGTCGGGGGGGACTTGATGAAGTGGGGAGTTTAGTAACCATAATGTTGCACATGTTATTATAGATTAACGATACCAAAAAAAAGAAAGTCATTGAATTATACTCTAAAATGGGAAAGTTTTATGGTATACAAATTATACCTCAATAAAGTTGTTTTCAAACACAGTACAAAGAATGCTGTACACCCTTCACCCAGCGTCCCCCCAGGCTAGCATGTTATTTAACAGTATCGTGATTTGAACCTGGGGAATAACAGTGATCCAAGACTATTAATTAATGTATGGACCTTATCCAGTTTTCAGCAACTGTTCCAGAATGCCCTTTTCCTGACCCAGGATCTGATCTGGGGTCGTGTGTCCTTAGTCTACTCTGATCCAGGACTATTGGACAATGACTCTGGCCTTGCTGAGGAACACCAGTAGTATTTTAGTTTTTTCTCATGTTTTCACATGATTAGACTGAGGTTATTCATGTTTGGCAAGAATGTCACAGAAGTGATGTGTGCCCTTCTCAGATCATCACATCAGAAGGGATGCCATGCCCACAAGTCACAGCTCTGAGCTTTCTGCATAAGCACACGGACACCTATGATGATGGCCCGTCTTGCTCATTACCTTTAACCTACCCCTGCCCAGGCCTATGCTTCACCCTGCAGTCACCTCACAGGTTCACAGCTCTGACCTCAGCTTGGTGCCACTCTGGCACCTGGGGCCCTTTACACACCCCCAGGACTCCTGAGCACGTTGCCTGACAAACAAACATACCTATGAATGAGAAAATACCTGTCCTGCTGGCCTGGCTGCCCTCTGCTGCCCTCTCCCTGATGCCCCCCAAACCTGCCCCCACACTGGACACCTGAGTTTTTACTCTCTTTCTAGCTTTGCCTTTTCCAGAAAGTCATAGTTGGAATCAAACAGTATGTAGCCTTTCTAGATTGGCTTTTTTCTCTTAGTAATGTTCATTTAAGCTTCCACCATATCTTTTCATAGCATGATAGCTCATTTTCAGTGCAGAGTAATATTCCACTGTCTGGATGTACCACAGTTTATTTATCCATTCACCTACTGAATGAAATTTTGGTTGCTTCCAAATATTGGCAATTATGAACAAAGTTGCTATAAACATCCATGTGCAGGTTTTTGCGTAGACGTAAGTGTTCATCTCATTTGGGTAATTACCAAGGAGCACAATCACTGATTCACATGCATATGTTTAGTTTTGTAAGAAACTGCCAAACTGTCTTCCAGAGTGGCTGTGCCATCTTGCATTCCCGCCAGCAATTAATGAGAGCTCCTGTTGCTCCATATCCTTGGCAATATAGTGCTGTCAGTGTTTTGGATTTTTGCCATTCTAGTAGATGCATAATGGTTCTCATTATTATTTTTGCATTTCCCTAATGACAAATGATGGGGAGCATCATTTCTTATTTGTTTATTTTTTTATTAAGGTATTATTGATATACACTTGTGTGAAGGTTTCACATGAAAAAACAATGTGGTTACTACATTTACCCATATTATCAAGTCCCCACTCATACCCCAATGCACTCACTGTCCATCAGTGTAGTAAGATGCCACAGATTCACTGTTTGCCTTCTCTGTGCTACACTGTTTTCCCCATGACCCCCCCACACCATGTGTACTAAACATAATACCCCTCAATCCCCTTCTCCCTCCCTCCCCACCCGCCCTCCCACACCCCTCCCCTTTGGTAACCACTAGTTCCTTCTTGGAGTCTCTGAGTTTGCTGCTATTTTGTTCCTTCAGTTTTGCTTTGTTGTCATCCTCCACAATCATTTCTTATTCTTATCTGACATCTATATATATATTTTTTTTGGTGAGGTGCATGTTCAAGTTTTTATCCATTTTTAAATTGGGTTGTTTGTTTCTTATTGTTGCATTTTAAAAGTTCTTTATATATTTTGGATTACAATCCTTTATCAGATACGTCTTCGGCAAATATTTCTACCAGTCTTTGGCTTGGCTTGTCATGCTCTTGACAGTGTCTTTCACAGAGAAGAAAATTTAAATTTTAATGAGGTTCAGGTTCAGTTTACCACTTATTTCTCTTATATATTGTGCCTTTAGTGTTGTATCTAAAAAGTGATCACCATCCCCAAGTACCCTCCAGGAGTTCTATAGTTCTGCATTTACATGTAGGCCTATGACTTTGGTAAACAGTGTAAATGAAGTCTGTGCCTAGGTTCATTCTTTTCACATGGATGTCTACTTGTTCCAGCATTATATCTTGAAAGACTCTCTTTTCTCCATTGTATTGCCTTTGCTCTTTTATCAAAAATCAGTTGGCTATATTTATGTGGGTTGACGTCTGGGCCCTTTATTTTGTTTCATTGATGGACAGTCTATTCTTTTATCAGTATCACACTATCTTAATAGTAATTCTTGAAGTCAGGTAGTCTGTCCTCCAATTTTGTTCTTCTTCAGCAGTGACATGGCTATTCTGCGTCTTTTGCTTCTCCATATACTCAGTTTCTTGATGTTCACAAAAAGTTTGCAGGAATTTTTACGGGAATTGCATTGAATCTACAGATCAAGCTGGGAAGATTTGATATCTTGACAATATTGAGTCTTCCTATCCGTGAACATGGCATATTATTTATTCTTTGTTTCTTTCATCAGAGTTTTGAGTGTATCTTTTAGAAAGCTTTGAAACCAGGAAGTGTGAGTCCTCCACGCTTGTCATTCATTTCTGAGATTATCTGGGCTGTCCTGGATTCCTTGGCTTTCCATATGAACATTAGGATCACTTTATCAATTTCTACAAAGAAACCAGCTGGGATTGTGATAGGGATTATGTTAAATCTGCATATTAATTTTGGGCAATGTTGCCATCTCAACAATATTAAATATTCTCATTTGTGTACAGATATCTTTTCATTTAGACTGCCTTTAATCTCTTTCAACAATGTTTGTAGTTTTTGCATTTTTTGTTACTTTTAATCCTAAATATTTTATGCTTTTTGATACAATTGTAAATGGAATGGTTTTCTTAATTTAATTCCCAGATTGTTCATCACACATGCAAGAAATATGGCTAATTTTTGTGAGTTGATTTTGTATCCTTCAAACTTACTGAACTTTTTCATTAGTCCTATTAGTTTTTCAATGGATTTTTTAGTATTTTCTACATACAAGGCATTGTCACCTGCAAATAGTGATAGTTTTATTTTTCCTTTCATGTCCTTTCATTTTCTTGCCTTAATTGCCCTAGTGAGAACCTCCTCAAGTGGCAAAAGCCCTACCTTGTCCCTCATCTTAGGGGGAAATTATCCAATTTTTCACCTTTAAGAATGGTATTTTACGATTGGCAGACATAGGGTGGGGGGCACGGGGGGGACTGTGCAGCTCAGAGAAGACAAGTAGGGATTCTCATCTCACTACACTGATGGACAGTGACTGTAATAGGGTTGGTGGGGGGACCTGATGAAGGGGGTAGTTGAATCATCACAATATTGCTCATGTAATTGTAGGTTAATGACACTAAAATAAAATAAATTGTAAAAAAAAAAAAAAAGAATGGTATTTGCTGTGGGTTTTTGCAGATATCTTTTATCAGGATGAGGAAGTTCCCTTCTAGTCCTAGTTCACTGACAGTTTTTATCATAAAGAGGGGTTGAATTTTGTTAAATGCTTTTGTACAACTATGGAGATGATCATTTTTCCCCCGTCCCCCCCCCACAGTCTATTACATTAATTGGTTTTTAATATTAAGCTAACCTTGCATTTCTGGTACAAGTCCCACTTGGTCATGGTGCATAATCCTTTTTATATGTCGCTGGATTTGGTTTGTTAGTGTTTGTTGAGGATTACTAACATTTTCCTTGAAATCTTTAAAATGAACTTGAAGCCCCAACCCTTGAAATAAAATCAATATTATTTGTAATAAGTAGAAAACAAAACAGTGTGATTCAATTCGAGCTCGATATTCTTTTTGGCCCTGAGCTTAAAGCCTGTGCTTTTGTCATTTTCATTGTTGCTAAAAACAGAGAATAAAAGGAATAGTTTGTACATTGATAAAGAATCATGGCTGTGATGACTATGTTGTACACCTGAAACCAATATAATATTGCATATTGTATATCAACTATGTTCCAATAAAAAATAAATAAACAAATAAAAGTCAAGTTCATCAGGAAAAAATATGTTCCTCTGCCTTGACCATCCCACAGCTGGGTTCTAGGGAGCCATCCCTATAATTTATAAACACCAAAATTATGCATACTAGCCCATCCTAACCTGTTTACCCTGCCCCGCCTTGCTTTCCCCTAGGAAACACCAATAAAGGTTCTGGCCTATGCTTCCCCCTTGCTCCTGTCTTTGCTTCCTGTTAAAGATAAGATATTTTTTATTTATATTGTAATTTATTGAGACATCCAATATATGAATATATAAATACCCATGAATTTGTAATGACAGTTAAAACCTTACCCCTTACTGGACACCTTTGGACGTTCTTAGAGGACTAACGCCTCCTTCTGACAATTGACAAATAAAGGGAAAGAAGGAAGCACTTGGTTTGTGTCACTGTAAGTGGTGGTCAGCCAGGTGTAGGCCAGGAGGAGAGCCAGGAGGGGCTCAGGGAGACCAAGCTGGTCTCACTCACCCATCCTAGCGCAGGTGGCCGGCACGCCACACAGGACCACACGGGGAACACAGCGGGGTGGTCAGGAGAGGTAAAGAAACAAAATTTAACTGTGTAAATTTAAAAACTCTTACTGGCTTTATTCAGCGATTCATGAATCGGGCAGCATCCGATCGTGCAGATGGAAAACAGCCCCAGAGAAGCTGTAGAACAGGCAGGAGGGGGCCGGAACAAGAAGTTACCGAGGCAGAAGAACAGTTGGCTGTTGCAAAGTTGCTTTCCTTTAGGGACGGCAGGGGCGCACCGGGCAGAGCACCTCCATCTCCCTAGTGCTCATCAGAAAGTTCCTGACTGACAGGTTTCCGCTTCCATTTCCGGGAGAGCTGTAGCTGTGATCAAGCTAAGGCTCAGTGTGGTGAGGTGGGGCTTAGCATAAGCAACTCCATTTGGAGCCTGCTGTCTTGTTTTTAACGGCGAGTAGAAGACAGGGGCAAGGGAAAGCATTTAATGGTGTTTCCCAGGGACAGGCAGGGCAGAGCAAGCAGGTCAGGGATGGCTAGTTTGAATAATTTCTCTCGGTTCTAAACTGTCGGGGTGGCCTCTAGTCGCTGGGCACCTTGGATGATTAAGACAGTGGAATATTGCCTCCTGGGGGGTCAGGCCAGAGAGAAAGGTCTGGCTCTGGGCTGGCCTGGGTGGTCTGCATAAAGGCGTGCTCCCCACCGGATTTGTGGTCTCTGGTAAGACTTGGCTTGTGCAGGAGGGGCAGTCTCTCCTTAGCCAGAAAGGCTTTTTAAAAGTCAAAACATCGTAACAAAAAACACAAACTGAGTACTAGGAGCACGCGTTGCCGAGCCCTGCGAGTCCCAGCACACATCGTGGAACCCAGGCTGGTCCTGGGGCGCCGCACGCAAGCGGAGCCCCACACTGGCTTTCTTTGGGGAATATGCATCCCCCGCTGGGGAAGGCGGAGCCTTGCTTCCCGCCCTGCGGCCCTGCAACGTGACCCTTCCTGACTAGGCCAGCGAGTGGAGAGACAAGGTCTTGGGGCAGGGAAGAGGCTATACCGAAAGCCAGCTGGCTGAGGAGATGCAGGACTCCTGTCCTAAAGCACCTCCTTAACCCACGGTTGTTTGCAAGTTTCTTATGCTGGCGAAGGGGGAGCAGGTCAGGGGGTGACTGCCCGCTGCAGACATCCAGGCGCCGGCGGAGGTCCGAGGACCGCTGAGAAACTTGCAGTCCTTGGTTAGTTGACTTGCCGACTTAGGCCTGGTGACCACGTCCCTAAAATTCTTCGACAGGGCAATCATTATTTTTGTACATTTTCCCCTATGTCCTTGAGGGAAGCAGGCTTCGGGTAAGGAGTCCTTTGCAGGCATTTCATACTGTGAGCAAAATTCCTCGTGATGATTAACAAGC
This sequence comes from Phataginus tricuspis, assembly GCA_029783875.1. NCBI lineage: Eukaryota > Metazoa > Chordata > Mammalia > Pholidota > Manidae > Phataginus > Phataginus tricuspis. The sequence goes on from JAQQAC010025234.1 coordinate 3,240,516, forward strand.
CTCGGCGCAGGGCTGCGGGGCTGAGCAGAAGCCCCTCCCTTTGCTTTTCCTTTGGCCCAAAGGTTAAGGCAGCAGAGGAGAGAAACACAAGGTGCAGGCCGAGAGACCCAGTCCGCTGTGACAGCTGCGGCCCCAGCCTCTCCCTGGGCCACGGGCCCAACCCCGCCTGGGAGGGGCTCCTTTTGACCACAGGCTGGTGTCTTCAGGGTCCTAGCGGCACTTTCAATACATGGGAGCTCTTGATTTTACTGTAAGAAGCTTATCCATGTTTTACTCTACAAATTAGTTCCTTTCCTGTCTTATTTAAGAAATTCTTTCCTACCCTCAGGTCATCAGATCACCTTATAAAACTTAATAACTTTGCCTATCACATTTAGGTTTTTAATCCACGTGGAATTAATTTGCTTATGGTGTCAGGCTGGAGTTGCATTTTTTCCCCCCCAAAAAACTTTTTTTGACATAATTTCAGACTTAAAATTTGCAAGAAGAATACAAAGATTTGCAGTATTTCCTTCACCACCCAGGGTTCTATCTTTTTACAAAATTTGGTTTTTCTGTGTTTTTTCTCTCCTCTCTCTTTGAGACAGGGACCTTGGGTGTAGTCAGAGTAGGGTCCGGGGGGGGAAAAAAAACAAGGCAGGATATTTACACTCAAAGCAATGTAACAATGTAAAGTCCCTATCGAAACTCTGTGTTAAGCATTATGCAAAGTCAAGGTCACACTCTCTAGGGTAAAGATACCAGACTAAGAATATAGACATCTTCAGTGAGATCAGTTAAAGTTCAAAAGGTCAGGAGCAACTTGGCCTGGAATGTTTGAGTGTTCTGCAAGGGTATCTCAGCATAACCCGTGACTTCACTGCAAACAGCCCTAGCAAACAGACAACAACCCAGCCCACCTTGAGTGTAGGACAGGTGGTACAAGTCCACACCCCTAAGCCTTTTTTTCCTGTCCCCCCAAATTCTCAATTGCCTATAAATCCCCTAGACAATGCAGCACCCCGGGCTCTCTTGTCCCCTCCTGGCGTGAGCCAGGAGCTCTTTCCTCTCACTGTATCTCTCAATAAAAGCCTCTCCCTGGCTCTCCTACCTTGGGTGTTTGCTAAGTTCATTCTTTGACTCGGCAAACAAGAACCCCGGCATCATCTTCACACACATACACACACACTATCTTTCTGAGCCACTTGAGGGTGATTTGCAGACAAAATGCCTCTTTGCTCAATCAATACTTCCATGTGTATGAACCTTCTCTTATACAGCTACTGTATAATTATCAAAACCAGGAAAATATAGTAAGAGAATACCATTATCAACATGTACAAACATCAAATCATTATGTTCTACACTGGAAACTAATATAATGTTATATGTCAATTGTATCTCAATTTTTAAGAAGTACCATTATCTAATCAACAGATTGCCACCAGATTAGGCCAACTGTCCTAAAACTCCAGGATTATGTATTGTGCTTGGTTCTCAAGCATCTTTGTTGGGGGAACGTTGTGTATTTTCCTCAGTTCTTGTCCCCACCACAACAAAGGATTGAAGAGTAGAGACACAGTAGTGGAGCAGAGTAAAAGTTTTATTTAAAGGTACTTAAAGAGAGAAAAAGTGTAGCAGGCGACCTCAGGGAGGAGAGGTGCCTTGAAAGGTTTAAGTTTTACTGAAAGAGAGGAAGTCTATGCACTTAGGAAGTGTGGGCGACCTGAGAGAGAGGAACACACTAAAAGGTTTAGGGTCTGGGTTTTATAAGATGGTGCCGGGGTTCTTGTTCACGAAGCCGAAGAATGAGCTTAGCAAACACCCACAGTAGGAGAGCAAGGTACAGGCTTATATTTAGAAATAAAGTGAGAGGACAGAGCTCCCGGCTCACGCCAGGAGGGGACAAGAGAGCCCGGTGTGGTGTGTTGTCTAGGGGGTGTTATAGGCAAATGAGGATTTTTTGAGAACATGAAAAAAAAAGCTTAGGGGTGTGGACTTGTACCACCTACCCTGCCCTCAAGGTGGGCTGGGTTGTTCTCTGCTTGCTAGGGCTGTTCACAGTGAAGTTACAGGTTATACTGAGATACCCTTCTTTATTTGTGAAACACTTAAGCATTCTAGGCCAAGTTGCTCCTGGCCTTTTGACCTTTAACTGACCTCACTGAAGATGTCTATATTCTTATTCTTGTATCTTGATCCTAGAGGATTAGTGTGACCTTGACTTTGCATAATGCTTAACATAGAGTTTCAAAAGGGACTTCTTTGCCCACTGTTATATTGCTCTGACTGTAAATATCCCGCCCTGCTTTTTCCAGAAGCCCTCACCCTACTCTGACTACACCCACGGTCCCTGTCTCAGGATTTTCAGGAAAGCGACAAAGGCCAGATGTGGACTGGCCAAATTGTCCCGGAATGTTCATCTTTTTTATTTATTTATTTATTTATTTATTTACAATTTATTTTATTTTAGTATCATTAACCTACAATTACATGAGCAATATTGTGATGATTAAACTACCCCCTTCATCAGGTCCCCCCCACCAACCCTATTACAGTCACTGTCCATCAGTGTAGTGAGATGAGAATCACTACTTGTCTTCTCTGAGCTGTACAGTCCCCCCCGTGCCCCTCCACCCTATGTCTGCCAATTGTAATGCCCCTTTTACCCTCTTATCCCTCCCTTCCCACCCATCTCCCCAGTCCCTTTCCCTTTGGTAACTGTTAGTCCATTCTTGGGTTCTGTGAGTCTGCTGCTGTTTTGTTCCTTCATTTTTTTTTTTCTTTGTTGTTATACTCCACATATGAGTGAGATCATTTGGTACTTGTCTTTTTCGGCCTGGCTTATTTCACTGAGCATAATACCCTCCAGCTCCATCCATGTTGTTGCAAATGGTAGGATTTGTTTTTTTCTTATGGCTGCGTAATATTCCATTGTGTATATGTACCACATCTTCTTACGGAATGTTCATCTTTGATAAGACATTAAGTTTTTCTTTTTTTTTTTTTTTGACTCAACACAAGAAATATACAGCTTTGATTCCTTTCCAGGATATCAGCTTCTGGCTGGAAGCATATTAATCAAGACTGTCTGCCCTGCCTCGAAGGTGGGCTGAGCCACTGTCTGTTTGATTAAAATGCAATCTTAGCTTTAAGATAGAATTCTTCCTAAATAAGCTGGGCCTTTGAGCAGGCGCTAAAGTAAATCTTACAATGGTACGTGCTAATTGACACAATGAACTATAGGCTATGCTGCAATGCTTTTCCTTATCTGGGGAGTATTCAAACTTCTAGGCCAAGGTGCTCCTGGCTTTTGAGCTTTTAATTTTTAACTGGTTAACCCTTTGAGTCCCTTCTAGTGGGTTTACTGGCCTTATTCTCTTTCCACCCGACTCATATCTATTTTCCTGCCTAACATCTCCAGTCTCCTTTAGTCTGGACAAGCTCATGAGTTCACGATCTTTGTCTTTCAGTAGCCCAGGCAACAGTTATGTTGCAGAATCCGGGTTTATCTGAGGTTTCTGCAGATTATAATCAATCATGCACTTTGGGCAGAAATGTCAGGGGAATGGCTGTGTTCTCAGCGCACTCAGGAAGCCTGTGGCTGGCCTGTGCTGTGCCCGGTGATGTTTAACTTCTGCCTCTAACATGGTGTCTGCTGTTTCTCTGCTGTAAATGGGAACTGCAAGAATTCTGTGTACGCTGACTGCACAAGGACACTTCGCCCAAACTCTGGCCATGGTTTCTAGCGGCCTCAGGCTGCAACCTGGGATAACCCAGCCCCCTTGAGTTTCAGTCTGGAGTGGCCCAAAGTCGACAGAAGAATTTACCATTTCTTCCAGCCAACACCTGATGAAAGGCTCCTGACCTTTAGGCTTTAAACCATTTATTTAAAAACCTTACAATTGTAAGGCCTCCCTCTGCCTTTGAGATGTATATGTATGTCCTGCGACCGACCCACCCGTGTCCTTCTCTAGGCCCTGGAAGTCATTCTTTTGAAGTGTCATCACCAGGAAGGCTGGGGCCTCTGCCTTCCAGTCGCCGGCTCACAGCACTGCCGGTCTCATCACTCTGACACAGACCGACCCCTCTGCTGGCCTTTGTATTCCGCTTGGCTGGCTGTGCTGTTTTTGTCCCCCTTACCTCATGGCCGGCTTCGTCTTCCACAAAGTAACACTTTCTCCCATCAAGATGTGTATGTATCTTTGGAGGGCCATACTTTGAGATTATGTAAAAAATCCTAGGATTCCTCCAACTCTCACCCACTAATTCTAACAACTATCTACGATTCTTACCTCACTCATTTATTATTATTGTTAGGCAGAAGAACAGATGCGAGCGGGGTGGAAAGAGAGTAAGGCCAGTAAAGTCCACTAGAACGGACTCAAAGGGTTAACCAGATAAGACTAGAGAGCCAGAAAAGACTCACAGAATTAATGGGTTAATCGGTTAAAGCTCAAAAGGTCAGGAGCAACTTGGCCTGGATGTTTGAATGTTCCCCAGATGAAGAAAAGTATCTGAGCACAGCCCATGTCTTCACTGTGCCAGGAGGTGATGCCACTGTAAGATGTACCTTAGCCTGCTAAAAGGCCCAGCTTGGTCTTTAATTTAACCTATATGCTGTTTTTCCTCCTCCTCCAGCCCCTAATAATCTGTAACCTGGGCAGGAGACAAGCATCATGATTAACTTAGCAAACAAGCCCAGAGATAAACAGCATAGTAAAAACAGGAAAGATCCCATCTCAAAGCTAAGATTGCATTTTAAAACCCAGGAAGTTAAGAAGTTTCTTAACATATTCTTTAGCAAACAGACAGTGACTCAGCCCACCTCGGGGGCAGGCAGGCCGTCCTGATTGGCCTGTTCTCAGAGGGAAGCTGCCGTTCTGGGGAGGAACCGGATCAGTAAATTTCTTGTGCTAATTTTGCAGAATAACCCAGAGGACTGATAATAGAAGAGAAGAGACTTAATGTCTCTCATCAGAGATAAACATCCTGAGACCACTTAACAAGTCCACACCCCCTAGTCCTTTATCATAGTCCTGAAAAATCCTTAACCGCCTATAAAATCCCAGACTCTAAACCCTTAGGGGTCCTCTTCTCTGAGGTAGCCCCGTTCCTTCTCCAAGTATGCACCTTTTTGCCTTAAATAAACTTATCACTGCTCAACTTATTTTGTCTCTGCACTTTTCCAGTGGTGTCTTTGTTACTTCGCTTTTCCATTCTAACCCTCCGGATTTAAACTCGAACCTTCACTCTCCCCATCCTATTTTAGATGAGTAGGGAGGGGCAGCCGAGAGCTCAGATCTGCGCTTGCAAATTACCGTCACGTGGGTGACCCGGACGGAACAGCCGCTCGCGGTCATGCTCCGCAGTGGCCGGCCTGAGAGTCTCCTTCCTTTGCCTCTAGGACGTTCCCAGAACATCATCTCCCTCCATCCAGTGCTCGGCGGCTCCCCCAAACCCTGGGGTGGGAGGGACTCAGTTCCCACGGCCGTGCAGAGCCAAGCGGACGCTGGACGCAGGTGACACTGGCTTAAGGAGTTAGCAGGGGATGTGCCCCATTCAATGAGCTTCCTTTATCACTCTGTTCTCTCATTTCCTGACACTCTCACTTTAATAAATCCCTCCCTCACCTGAGCTCGGACCCCCCGCACCTCTGAGTTGAATTCCTCCCAATATGATGATCGTCAAATAGTGATTTTCTAATTCCATCATCTTTACCTGCATTAGTAAGAAAGATCTTTCTCTTCTCCACTTACTTTTTTGAATCATTGTGGTTTCGTAAATTCTCATATTAAAAATAAATTCTTATGTTACTCAAGAGTCATAATTCTTTATTACCATTATTTATTTTGATGTCCATATTGTCCCAGATTTGGCCTGTGGGCAGCCCTTAAAACTGGCTCCTTTGACATGCATCCACCTTCCTTTGAGTATTTCCTCATTTTCTATCACAAGATTCTCAGAGTGCTTCTAAGTACCTTCCTTATCCCAGCCCTGGAATCATTCCTCCAAGGACAATGGTATTCAGAACACAATGTCTAGGGTCAAGTGTGCTCACTACCAGGAGGGTGTCATTGCGTGTTACCGGTAGAGTTGAGTTGGTTCTCCTCAGTTCTTGTCCCCATTGTAACAAAGAATTCAAAGGCAGAAGCACAATAGCAAAGCAGAGCAAAAGCTTTATTAAATACAGTCCAAGGGAGGAGGGGGCCAGAGTCAAGGTAGACAATAGCCTGGATCTTTTAGGGGAGTGTCTCTTTATCAGGTCCTAGATGGGAGGCACCTCTCTGATTCACAGGGTGAGGTCATTCAATCAACAGCTCTAGTTACACATCTGCACCTCTTGGTACACATGTCTTTTCCCAAAATGCACATAGACGAGCCCATGGGGGGAGCAAGACCACAATGTAAATTTTATTTATTTGCTAAACTTTTTTCATTTTTTTAAATTAATGTATCATTGATATACACTCCTATGAAGGTTTCACATGAAAAACATTGTGGTTACTACATTCACCCATATTATCAAGTCCCCCACACACCCCATTGCAGTCACTGTCCAACAGTGTAGTAAGACGCCACAGAGCCACTGTCTTCCCCATGAGCCTCCCACACCATGTGTGCCAGTCATAATCCCCCTCAATCCCCTTCTCCTTCCTCTCACCCACCCTCCCCCACCCCTCCCCTTTGGTAACCCCTAGTTCCTTCTTGGAGTCTCTGAGTCTGCTGCTATTTTGTTCCTTCACTCTTGCTTCATTGTTAAACTCCACAAATGAGGGAAATCATTTGGCACTTGTCTTTCTCCGCCTGGCTTATTTCACTGAGCATAACACCCTCTAGCTCCTTCCATGTTGTTGCAAATGTCTGGATTAATTTTCTTCTTATGGCTGAATAATATTTCATTGTGTATATGTACCACATCTTCTTTATCCATTCATCTACTGATAGACACTTAGGTTGCTTCCATATCTTGGCTATTGTAAATAGTGCTGCGATAAACATAGGGGTGCATATGTCTGTTTGATTCTGAGATCTTGTTTTTTTGGGTAAATTCCTAGGAGTGGGATTCCTGGGTCAAATGGTATTTCTATTTTGAGTGTTTTGAGGAACCTCCATACTGCTTTCCATAATGGTTGAACTAATTTGCATTCCCACCAGCAGTGTAGGAGGGTTCCCCTCTCTCCACATCCTCGCCAACATTTGTTGTTCTTTGTCTTTTGGATGGTGGCCATCCTCACTGGTGTGAGGTGATATCTCATTGTGGTTTTAACTTGTATTTCCCTGATAATTAGTGATGTGGAGCATCTTTTCATGTGCCTATTGACCACCTGAATTTCTTCTTTGGAGAAGTGTCTGTTCATATCCTCTGCCCATTTTATAATCGGGTTATTTGCTTTTTGGGTGTTGAGGCATGTGAGTTCTTTATATATTTTGGATGTTAACCACTTGTCAGATATGTTGTTTTCGAACATATTCTCCCGTACTCTAGGATGCCTTATTGTTCTACTGATGGTGTCTTTTGCTGTACAGAAGCTTTTTAGTTTGATATAGTCCCAACTGTTCATTTGTGCTTTTTGTTTGTTTGTTTGTTTCCCTTGCTCAAGGAGATTTGTCCAGGAAAAAGTTGCTCATGTTTATATTCAAGAGATTTTTTTTTGCCTATGTTTTCTTCTAAGAGTTTTCTGGTTTCATAACTTACATTCAGGCCTGGAGCCACACCTTGCACCACTAGGTTCCACTTCACCGCGCCTGGGGACTCTGGTCTCTTTCGCTGCAGAACCCTAAAAGAAGGTTAGTGTGACACACCAAAGCCCAGCAGCCACAGCTGCTCTCAGGCCTCACCGCCTCCCTCCTCTACTACCCAGTCTAGTTACCCTCACCTTCAGCTAGCACTCAGCTTACCTGGAGGGGTCACCCAGACCCATATTCCTGGGGGCATCTGAGCCACTGGTCACAGGGTGCTATCAGTGTGCAGTGGCTGCATTGATCCGATTACCCCATAACTATGCCAACAGGTGCCCCAGTGGATCAGCAGGGTGCCCAGTACATGTTCCCTCCCCATAGTGGAACCTCGCTCTCCGCTGAAGGTCAAGGTCAGCTCCTCCTGCCAGGACAGTGGCTCTTCTCTAGTCTCCTGGCACAAGGAGCTCAAAGGGACCAGGGGGCAGCTGCAGCTTCCAGCTTCCAGGGACTCTTACTGTGTGTTCTGGGGGACATGCTCTCCCCCGGGTCTCTGGGCCCACAGAGCTGGAAGTTGCAGGATGGGAAGCACAGTGGGCCTCCAGGGTGATGGGGAGCAAGGCCGCTGCTAATCCCCTTCCCGTGTCCTGTGTCCCCTGTGTTCTCCTGCCCTGTGTCCCCACTACTGATCTGGGGTGCACCCCACCCTCCTGAGGTCTTATTACTCAGCCTGGCCCCTGAGCTGTACTTGCGAAGTCTTTGCACTGCTGTTCAGGTGGGAGGCTTCTGTGGGTCTGCAGGGGGCTAGCACAGTGGGCCCTGCGGCCTGGTACCCACCCACGGAGGCCCTGCTTGTGGGGAGGATCCCTTGGTCCAGGGTGACGTGAGATGGATTCTGCACTGGCAGGTCAAAAACTTGGATAGTGGTGCTGCCAAGGCTCGCTGGCAGGGCAGGCAGAACTCAGCTGCACTCTGTCCATTCCAGGAGGTGTGGACAGCGGGTGCAAGGACATAAATGGCAAGGAGTGAGGACCCGTCCCAGACTGGGGAGACAGGAGGTTTGACAAGTGACTGAAGGCAATGTGATCCTGAATGAGACCCTCAGTCAGAAAAAGGGCATTATGGGACAATTGTTGAAGTTTGGATAAGATCTGCTGAATAGTTAACAATCTTTGTTTCAGTGTTAATCTCCTCTTTTTAAAACTGCTTTTGTGATGAAGGATATTAACATAGGAGGAGGCTGGGTGAGGGGTATATAAGCATTCTTGGTACTTTCTAAAAATAGCTTTGTTGCAGTATATAAATTACATAAAGTTCACATATTTTAAATGTCTGATTCAATGACTTTTAGTAAATGAAGCTGGATTTAGAACAAAATCTGGATTTGGAACATTTTCATCTTTCTGATGAGCCCACCCCCAGGCCACCACTGATCTGTTGTCTTTCTCATTGATTTGCCGTGTGTGGACATTTTGCATGGAGGGAATCATAGAACAGGTGGGCTTTTCTATCTGCCGCAACTCAGCATAATGTTTTTGAGGTCTGTGTACCATTTTCACAACGGTGTCTGTAAGCGGCTGGTTGGTCGTCTCAGAGGCTGGGGGTTGGCGGGGTGGATGGGCAGCGGTGACGGAGCTCGAGCAGCCGGGGTGAGCCGCAGCCCTGCTGCGGGGGTCGTGTAGGGCCCGCGCCACTGCCGCCCTAACTGGTCCCTTTACAAGCCTCTTTTTCCGGCACAGGGTTGGCCGATGGCAGAGGCTGGCTGCTGTTCCTGGCAGCTGCAATTTGGCCTCACCCCATTTGGGTTCACAGTAGCCCACGGCCGTCTTCCAGGAGTAGCTGCTTTCTGCAGGCACGGGACAGGTGGGTTAAATTGGCGTGTGTGGGGAAGAGCACCAGTCCCGCATCCCGTAAGGCTCTTAGGGTGATGCCAAGCGCCGCCTCTCCCTCCAAAATCACTGCCTTTCCCACAGAAAGCGCAACACTGCTTTTCACATACTCTCTTGGCAGGGAGGAGCAGTTTCAGTCTTGCACTTGGCTAAGGGGAGGGTTCTACAAGGGTTAAGTGCGTCCATTATGATGAGATATCAGGGCCAGGTCGGAGCCATCCAGCTTTGAGCTGCCCCCGGGCCAGGGCTTCACTTACTGTGTTGCTCTTCTCTCTGCTTAAGTAGGTGATGATGCTTGACACCCGCTGGCGTCCTGGCAACCCAGACCCGGTGCCCAAGTGCTCTGCAGCAATCAAGGGGCCCTCTTCCCCGGGTGCCCGGCTGAAGGTGCCTTTGAGGAGGCCAGGGAGAACCAGTACCCACCCCTCAGTAGGGCATCCGGCCTCCCCGTTGGTCAATGGCTCTGAGTCTGGGAACCGGCGAGGCCCTGTGCCTTTGTCTCGGGCAGCTTCCCTCAGCCATGCAATCAGTCTTTCATCACCGATTCTTCTTGTCCTATAAAGGAAGCCAGCCCCTTGTCAGCTGCCCAGCTGGCTACACCACATCTGTGAGCAGCTGCCCAGCTCCCCGTGGGTCGGGCCCTCCAACCTGGCCGCTCGTTACCGTAATTACCCCGACCTGGCTTCTGAAAGGCCCATGCTGCCACCCACCTATTTTATTGCTTTGGGGTCCTCTCAACCCCATCGATCGGGGAGCCTGGCTCTGTTACATCCTCTACTGTCCATCTGGGCCTCTCACGGAAGGCCGGCCAGCCGCTTCTCCATGACGAGGTGCCCCGCCCAGTGCGCCCTCTGTGGGTGAATGGGAGGTGTGCTGGGTCCCCGCGCAGACTGGGCAGCTGGTTTTCAGTTGCGCGCTAGGCAGTGCGGGCCCCTCACTGCACCACGTGCTGCGGCAGCTCCCGCATTTCCGCTTCCCTCGTCGCGGGCTGTGGCTTCTCAGTTCCAGGAGCCAAGTAGCAGCGTATCAGCACGGTCTCCTGGGGGCTCTGCCCGGTTAGTAAGTGCTGCATTACAGCAACTGCTCTGTATGCATGAGCCTTCCCGGAACCCACTTCCTGTCAGCGCCCCCCTCCCTCCCCAGTCCAGCTGCCTGGTCCCAGGCACACCTCCGCCTGGCACCATCTCCTGCGGCAAGGCCCCGCAGTCCTTCAGCATACGGTTCCTTTCCTCTCCTGGCAGGCCAGGCCCTTCTCCAGCCAGGCCAGGTATTACAGGACCCTCAGCATGTGCCGGGTGGGCCACGTTGTTGTCGGACTGGAGGGGGCAGGCGGCAGAGGCCTGAGCCTGACTTTCAAGCAAGAGGAAGGAGCAGGCCACGTCCGCAGGCCTGGAGATTTCGGGGGGTCCTGAGCTTTCCAGGGCATCACTCAGATGTCCCCAACCGTGCTGGGGTCCCACTGCTGCCTGAGGAGGGCGGTGACCTTTGTGTAGCAGACTTGGTAGGTTAGAAGGGCAACCCCACTGTCGGCCTGGAGGCCTCAGCTCTGTCTGCTCTTCTCCAAGGCTGCCAGGGAGGCCCTCTGACGTCACTCGCTGCGCTTAATCACTCTCAGCTTTTCATTTTCTCCAGTGTGGTGCTGACGGCCCCCAGAAACAGCCCTCTGATGCCACAGGTTTTTATTTATTTTATTAAATAAGATAATTTAATGATTTATTCCCCCCTCCCCTGGAATCTACTATTTCACCCTGTGATTCTATGAATTTGACTATTTTAAGCACCTCACAGAAGTGGAATCATAACAATTTCTTTTTGTGGCTGGCTTATTTCACTTAGCTTAACGTTCTCACAGTTCACCCATGTTGCAGAATTCCCTTTCTTAAGGCTGACATTGTACATTCTTTATCTATTCATCTGTAGATGGACACCGAGGTTGTATCCACATCTGGCTATTGTGAATAGTGGTACATTGAACATGGAAGTGCTAGTATCTCTGGATTTCAATTCTTTTGGATAAATAAATACTCAGACACAGACTTGCTGGATCATATGGTATTTCTATTCTTAATTTTTTGAGGAGCCTCCACTGTTTTGCATTCCCCCCAGCAGTGCACAAGGGTCCCATTTGTCTGCATCCTCACCAGCACGTTCCTTTGTCCCACAGCTCTGATAACTGCCCCTTTCCTTAAGCCCCTTGGAGGCCAAGGACAGTGCATCCCCTCCCTGTATCCCAGCCCATCAGCACCATGCTTCCAGTCCCTGACCACCATGTGCGCAGCTCTCCTGTCCCAGGCGCACCAGTAAAGGGGCTCTTGCTGCTGGCAGCTGGTGGTGAGCAGCTTTCGCCTTCGTGCGGAGCCTGTGCTGAGTGTGCCGCTCGCTTCCACTGTCTCAGGTCAGTTTCCCCAGAAGCAGATTTGGGAGGAGGTCATCAGCACACTAGGCCCACCCATGAGTGCACAGGGGCAGCGGGACTGGGCAGAGAGGACTGGAGTGGACATGCGGCCACAGCAGAGGCCTCAGACGATCTCACAGCACCATGGAGCTGGGGTGGCCCTTTGTCGATGGTCCCAAACTGGGAAAAGGGGCTGGGCCTTTGTATTCCCATATTGACTGTTTTCCAGATGTAGGATCCCCCCAGGAAGAAGGCATAGCCGCAGGTAAGGCAGCTCCTTCCACTGAAGGCCTTCCTGGAAAGACTCAGCTGTGGGCCAGCAGCAGCCAAGATTCCCAGCATCTGGGGGAAGGAGCACAGGTGGGCTCACACCACGTCTGCAGGGGTGGGCTTGGGCTCAGACAAGCCCTGTGCTTTGCTTGTCTTCCCATATTGCCATGGGGTGGCTAAGATCCAGATGGAAGGAGAGGGGAGTCAACAAAGTAGGCTGGCTTCCACAGTGGGAATGAGGGGTGGCTGCAGTTTAAGGAAAGCATCTTTTACAGCACAAGCATCCACAGGAAATGGCATGGAGGGGCAGATATAACTAAAGAAGCATATTGGGATATTTCACTCCTCGGGGGCTAGGACCCCCTTGGCCTCCAGCGGGGGGGTCACATGACATGGTAGGAAGACAGCAAGTTCTGCGGCTCCCAACCCCACCAACGCCTGCACCACTGGAAGGAGCCGTGCACTGGGCAAGCACAGAACCAGTCCAGAACCTTACGATGCAAGGTGAGAGATGGCATCAGCAGTGACCAAAGGCAGTGGTCAGCGAGTGACCCTCTGGGCAGCCCAGTTGGAGCTAGATCCTTCACGACTTAAGGATAGAGAATTTCAGACTTTGACCTTGAAAAGTTCTGTCTTCTTGAGATGACCTAAAAGCCCCCGAGCCTGCTGCACGGCTGTTTCTACTTCTGTGCCCGTCCAGCCACAACCTGCTCAGCTGCAGCAGGGAAGTCTTCCCACTCAGCCCCAGTGGCCAGAACAGGGCTCCCGCATCCCGGCCACAGGTGGGGGCAGCTGCGGTATTTGTTGTGATTTTGTAGCTGCTTCTTCCCATGGGGAGGTTGCCCCTTTCAGAGGCTGCATTCCAGAACACTGGTATCCTGGGGATGGGGAGTCCTTCCCCCCAGACTGGTCTCCACTTGGCTGGGGGTCTGCAGTTACCTATTCCAACGTTCACAGAACTGTCTGCATGCACTGATTAGTCTGCAGCCTAGCTTTTTGCTATCATTCTGAGAGCAAATTATCTTAGAAATGTAAACACAGCCAATCTGAAAAGTGGCAGGTTGTGTTACCAGCTTAAAAAGGGAAAAGGTCCAGGAAGGCAAATTTAACGAATGTGAGCACAAGCAGGTCTGTTTCTGAGACATCTCCCACCACCCATGTGCTGGCCTGGGAGTGCCTGGAACTTTTAGTTGAGTCCAGCCACTAGCCTTGGACCAAGTTCACAGGCAGCCACCATTCTGCATCTCTCAACAGCTTTACACACTGCCACTGCCAGGCCCCAGCCTCAGGCGGCCTTTTTGCTAAAGCTGCTAGCGACGGCAGGGGCGATCCAACCCAAGGGATGAACAGGAGACCCTCACCTGCCTTGGCATCTCCTTAGCCTGCTCTTCCCCATCTGGGTTGGCAAGTGGGGCCCTGACACTCCCCCCATGCTCTCAGTTACACGTCTCTTCCTTGGAGGGGGCTGCCCTGACCACCGCATCTAAAGCTGCCTCAGGCCTCCCATCACCCCCGAGGCCCCCGTGCCCTCCATCTGTCCCACAAACATTTGCTCAGTAAACTGTCCCTTAAAGAGCCTGCCTCCACCACCCCAGAGCCTGGCTGTGCATTGCCTCCATTGACTCTGGGAGTTATTTGGCAACCTTAAGACCGAGCTGGGTGCAGGGAAGTTGTAGGGTTTTATTAGCCAGATTTCTCCTCTATTGTCGTACCAACAAAAGCATCACTCCAAGCTACTGTATTCAAAACCTTCATAACTAACCTACCTACCAGATGTCATCGAGTGAAGCACAGCTTCCTTAAGCCATCCCGTCTGATAGCTATTTATTCTCCTAGTTGTCTGTGGTTATAAACAGTGCTACCACCACCACACTGTGCTCTAACCTTTCTCTGCATCCAGGATTATTTTCAAGGATGGCTTCTCAGAATTGGGATTGGAGGGCTGGAGAGACAGCATAAACACCTTAAGGGCCTGATAACCTTTTGCGGAATGTCTCCTCACAGCAAGCTGCACCGGCACTGGGCACCATCCATCTGTGTTTGCCTGGCAGAATCCCCACTTTCGCTCGCTTGCATTTCTTGGGACCTGGTGAGGGTGACCTCTCCCTCTGTGCGAGTGGACTTGCGAGTGTTTTCCATTCCTGGGCCGTCTACACAAGGCGGTGGTGGCTTCATTAGGGCGATCAATCAGACCTCTTAAATTCTACCGCAGGACAGGTCTCCTCACCAGGCCTCCCTGAAGGCTGCTCTTCCCTGCCCTTGTAGAACCCTGGCTCTTCCAGGTCGGACCCGTGTCTAGCCCTTGGCTGAGGTGAGAGGTCACCAAGACTGCCTGCTTTCCAGGCTCCCCAGAGGTGTCCACCACCATCACCCGATGCTCGCAGTGTGACGCCGCTGTGAGCGGACGGGCGCAGCAGAGCACCTGCTGCACAACTAGCAGGGGAACACGGGGACCGCAGCGCTGCTCTGCGGGGAAACCCAAGGGTTCTCATGAAACATTCCGACTGCGAAGGACCTGACCAGTATCCCTGAGCTATCTGCACCTTAAACACAAGGGCATGTGAGTCCCGAGAGGGGACAGACAGGTGGCCCAGGCAATGCCAGCTCTCATTTCCTAGCTGTCATTAAATACTCTAGTTACAGGGAAGTAAACCAGACAAACCCCACACCCCAAGCAGGAAGAGCGCAGCCACATCACACGTGGAAATCAACGACCAGACAAAGCGGCCACACACGGGTCCACCCCCTTCCCCGCCAGCATGGCCATGTGAACGCAAATACACTGGCAGTTTCCATACTAGCAAAATACTTTTATTACTTTATAATGATAAAACAAGGAAAGTAAAGATCTCTTTTTGGTGTATATCAGAGTTAAGGAAGTAGAAGAATAAGAAGTAGGGATTAATAGGACTTTTATGTACTTTGATGACAATAAAACATTAACAATACCGTTTGCCATAAAACTTATCATAGCTCCCCCCAACACATATATAAAGGATCATCGTTTTAAAATCTATAAAAGTAAAAAATATACAGTCAGAAGCTCTAACGCTTATTCCATCTTTAATATAAAATTGTAAACATTTATTTACACAAAGCAAATGTGTATAACCAAAGTCCAAGCACCCTTTTCTCGAGTCATGGCCCCTGGCGGAGGGGTTTGCACTGAAGCAGCCGGCTCCTCCCTGACTACCCAAACCAGGTTCATAAATAAAGCCATGGCTGGTGGCTCCCCGGCCCGGGGACCCCAAGCATCACATTTTATTGCTCTGACACTGGCAGCCCCAGGACAAGGCGGGGCAGCCCACCCCAGGAGGGACAGAGGCGAGCAGCAGCCAGGAGGAGACCAGGAGGGGGACAAGGACCCATCACCAGCCTCGCCTATTTTTGGTAGAAAACCTGCTGAAGACACCCTCTTCCCCTTCAGATTGGGGAACTCACTCAGAGGGTGGAGTCTTCACTGGCTTTATGATTCATTCCCTTCTTGGAGAGCTAAATTCAGCTTCTGGGGAAGGCAGGGAGGGTGTTTAAAGGGGAGATGGCCCAAACACCACCCTTGGTGGCAAATGGCTATGAGAGAAGAGGATCTGAGGGCCCGAGTCCCCCCATTAAAGGCACTGCTGGTACAAAACAATTCCAAGGTGTGTACAACCCTTTCATCCAAGAGCCACTCACAGGCTGCTTGCGTGGGGATTCTCCTTGGCTCAATTCTTCCCATACTCCTTGAATTATCCATCTTGAGACTCCAGGGAAATAAAACTGGGTTGCGGTCTCTCCAGAGACCACTGTGTATACAAGCCACTCTCTTCAGTGTACTATTTTCTCTCCAACACTCTGTTTATAAACAGGTCTCACCCTGCGCTTGCCCTTCTGTGCTCCTTACACCGAGTGCTCTCTCCATCTTCACCTTCCACAAACAGCCCACAGGTGATACTGTGTCATGGACTCTTGGCTTAGTCAAGCCCATTAACTCATAGACCTTAAAACAGAAATCCACTTGTGTCTTTAGAAAGGATGTATTAGTGTTATAAAGCAATGCTCTGTAGAAAGTGCAAGTCATCTGACATGCGGGTGGCAGTGGCGAGACAGTGGAATGCCCCCCACTGCAGGGCTGTGGCCTCCCTGCCAAGCGGGGCACCCTCTTGTTCTTCTCCCTGCTCCCTGCCCTCTGGGCCAGGGGATGCCCTCCACCCTACAATGCTAGGACTTGCTAGGGAATTTGAATGACTCTTTCTCTTCCCTGCCAATCTAGTAAGTTGTTGCTTTTAAGAGGGTTTCCATTTGGGCTGCAGAAAGACAGAAAGGTCCCGGAACTGAGGGCAAGGGGTAGAGGACAACCATCTGAGCACAGCTCAGCAGCGATCACCTTGTTATGCATTCAGTCCAAGTTTTCATGGAAACTGCAGAAGGTGGGGAGTTACAACAAAAGCAGACGCAGGAATCCCACATACCCCATGTCAGCGTTTAGCCTGCAGGCTGCCTGGGGACCTGCTACCTGCATGGGAGGTGGGGACCCCTTGGCAGGCCGCGCAGATGCCAACCTGGAAGCATAGCTGTGGGGAGGAGCTGGGAAGGCCACACCTGTGTCATCAGCTTTGCCATCTCATGGCATCCTGTTCCTTTTTGGCACATGCGATCACAGCCTGAACTTACGGAAATGATTTTCCCGTGACGTTCCCTTTCCCCTAAAAGCTGACAAAGATCAGGAATAAAAAAGTCTCTTAGATCAAAAGGAAACCCAACATTTCCAATGCCACTTAATCAACTTAAACCACCACCTATCCTAATTTGTTTTAAACCCTTTAAAAAAATTTAATCTTTTCTATGCTACAAACTGCAAATAGTTCTGCTATATAAATTTTCAACAAAACTCATTGCTAACACTGGGGCAAGTGGAGAAATCTCGCATTCAGTCAATGTGATGGTGCAGGTTTTAAAAGCCTGACATAGTGAGGCAGGTTTCACTTTTGTTACTGCTGTTTTTTTGGTCATTTGGACAGAAAACCACCTGCGAACCCTGTCCTGCTGTCCCAACACCCAGGGAGCGATGCCAGCAGGGGGGGCTGGGCCAGCCCGCGGGCCACACTGCCGGCCTGGAGCCGTGTGCCCCGCAGGTCCTGGCCAGGGCCAGGCCGCAGCTCCAGGGCTCGGGCTCTACTTGCCCAGCCCCGCAGACCATGGGCTTTTGGTCCAAAGTAGTAGCTCCTTCTTGAATCCGAGAACAAAAATACAGGATGTGTGAACACTGAGAACACCACAAATCCTCTTGTTACTGAGGCCCTAAAAGGTCATCCAAGTCATTCATCCACTCTTCTGAAGTCCTGTTCTTCAGCAGGGAGTCAATCAGGTCGGCATCTCCAGCCATGCTGGCCAGCCCACTGCCACCTGGCTGCCCGCTGTAGGCAAAGGGCAGCTCCTGGCCCGCGGTCCGCACGGGGTAGGCCTGGGCACAGTGCAGTCCTGCCCGGCCACCCACTGGCGGGGCTGGGCTCTGACTAAAGGCCCCCAGCTCAGGCCCCGCTGGGCTCAGACCCGGCAAGCCCTGCTGTGGGGCCCCCTGGGGTGGCGTGGGGGCAGCGGCACCAGTCCTCTGTGCTGTGCCCACAGTGGGCAGCATGGGCCCCGCTGCAGCTGCTGAGCTCATGGGAGCCATGGGCCTGCTGGGCACCGCCTGGGAGAACTGCGGGCTGGACATTTTCAGGTGGGCCTGCTGCATGTGGAAGGTGGAGGCTGCGGTGAAGGGGCTCACTGTGCTGTTCCCTGGGGCCTGGCCACTCAGGTTTGGCATTCCCTGATGCTGCCATGAGGGATTCTGGCTTCCCATGGCTGCTGACACCCTCGGGACTTGTGGTTTAGTTAACCCAGAGTTCAGGGCCCCCTTATTGTGCTGCTGGGAGAGGCCAGAGCTCCCCAGAGAGTTCTGCCCATAAGCAGCTGAAACCGAGGTGCTCTGGCCCACGCTGGTCTGCCGTGGAATGTGGGCATGTCCATTGGTAGCCTGTGGCAGGGGCTGGGCAACCATCTGGGTTATGCCAGAGGCCATGCCATAGAGGCTGCTCTGTGGCAAGCTCTGAGAGCCAGTGAACTGAGCCACACCCCGGTCCTGCTGGCCTGAGTTCGAGGGTAGAGTGGAAACCGAAGTGTGTCCAGGACCCATTGGTATCAGATTCCCAGCCTGAGGGAACACGCGTGGACAGCTGGGGTTAGATGGACCCAAGTTGTTCAGGCCAGACACGGCAGCAGAGGACCCTAGAAGACAGAAAAGATTCTGTCAATCAAGCTGCATTTTTTGACCTCCACTGCCTCCACTGTGGAGACAACTCCGAGACCCAAGATGCAGCCGCTATCCTACGGTTATGAAAGGCAAAATCGGGAACACCAGACTTCTCATGATCCGTGGAACCTCAAAGAGCCCTGGCGGCCAGAGAGGTAGCAGGTTTCCCAGTGGGTGTAATGGAGGCCAGCCTAGGGCAATGAGGAGATGCAGACAAAGGGGAGAAGCCCTGGGAAGGAAAGCCAGTGGACTCACTGGCTCACCTTTCAAAGGCCCACCCCATTTCTGCTCTGTGGTACGCTGACCCCAGATCTGTCGCTGGCAGGCAGAGACTCCATGTGTTGTGAAGGGGTCACAACAAAGGCTGGGCAGCAAGCCATGGGAGCACAGGGAACCCCAGGCTCAACGAAGGCTCAATGCCTGGGAAGATTAGGGAAGGCTTGGAGAGATGGTGATAAATACATTGGGTTTTAACGGAAGAAATTTAGCAATTTGGCAGTCTAGAGAAACAATATTCTAGGCAGAGAAAAGAGTGTGTGCAAAGGACAGAGTTCAGTGGGGCAGTCTGGGTGGGGAGCTCCATGCCTGGAGTCGGGGGGTACATCCAGATGGTCAGATCCAACCCAGATGGGTGCAGAGGAGCTGCAGCTGCCACGTGCAGGCAAGGCTTCCCATCCAGAGGGTACCCGGACAGTGACTCTGCTTCACACCTGGCGGGGCAGGGACTTAAAGCCACTGAGAGGAGGGGCGCACGCCATGTGGCGCTGTGGTGAGAGATGTCAAACTCTGTTCTTTATAGCCCAGAAGGACAAGCGATCAAGGGCGGGACGGGTCTGGCTGAGATCAGCAGACACTGACCATGTGCCTCATCTGTGGTGGGTGCTGTGCCGGGAGACAGCACAGAATGGGACACAGGTCCTGTCCTCAGGAAGCATGCTGCATGGGGCTCTGCCTTCAGCACTAGACATACAGTGACAACATTAAATGAGACATGTCTCAGGGGTGGGAGTGGGATTGTTCAGATTTGACCATGGCTGAGAGCCGTTTCTCCTCTCCCTCTCACCACTAGCTCCTAACTAGAAACGGAGCTGGGGAAGCAGGGAGCTGAAACAGTCTATTTCTCCCACTGACAGCCCACAGTCACGCTGGATGGAATGGAGGCAGGAAAGCTGGCCAAGAGCCCAGCTTCTCAGATGCCTACACACTCCAACTCCACGGCCCATGTTAGCACATGCATAAACCCCCACCTGGTTTCCACCAGGATGCAGGGCTATGGTCAGTTTGTCTGGGAGACACTAAGGATAGGTTTTGAGGAGACTTTCACAAGAGCTAGGAAGGCAGGTACAGATGAGATTTTACTGCATCTTTCAACTGAATATGTATTTCTGGAGTGACAGCCTGAGCAACGGCAGTCAGGCTCCCTTGCACATCTGAGACATGACAGCTGAGACGCCGACTTGCTCCCTGCCCTCTCCTGCTGCTGTCATCCATGCCGCCAGAGTAGGGACAGGACCAAGGGAAAGTAGAAAAGGCCACACAAGTACAGTAAACCCCTCCTTACCTGGAAAATAGGAGAGGGTTATTTTCGGAAGAGACACGTACAGCAGAAGCAAAGAACTTTCTTAAGACTTACAGGAGCATTTCCTGTTGGTAAGATATCCTCCAACTAGCAATGATTTTGCCTTAAAAGACTGCCCAGCCAGGGACCTAGCCAAAGCCCTCAGCTAAAGTGGTTAGCCTCTAAGACCCTCTTCACCTGGCATGCAGGTTAACCAGAAAGCCAGGCTCCTTAGGCAGACTGAAGCTTATGTAAGCAAATAAATCCATGTGGCGCCTAGCATAAAGCTGGGTAGACAGCAGGGACTCGGCGTGAGTGGGACATCCCCCCACTCCGTCCAGTGCCTGCCTGCCCCGCCCCCACGCCATCCCCTTGGGATGCCCCTCAC
>JAQQAC010025234.1:3260958-3285411 GCA_029783875.1 Phataginus tricuspis
GGTGCCTATGGAGATACTGTTGGTGATCTTCTTTTGGGGATTTAAAAAAAACAGTATGAAACAGAATGATGGGACAGATCTAAGGTGCAATGATAAAAAAAAAAAGGTGGTGTATTAATTCTAAAAATGGAGGACAGATCAGGGAAATGCAAATGGAAGCCACAGTGCTGCGCCACTTGCACCCAAGAAGACAGCTGGACTCAGAGCAGCCATCAGTGTGGTGGTCCTTCAACATATCACATATTACGTACTTCACAGCGGGCGGGGCGGGGGCTTAAGCCACTGAGAGGAGGGGCGCACGCCGTGTGGCACTGGCGGTAAGAGGAGATGTGAGACCCTATTCTTTATAGCCCAGAAGGACAAGCGGTCAAGGGCTCATATCCCCCTCTCACCATGCTGCGGCACGGCGAGGTGGGGCAGTTGCCTCCGAAAACAGTCCGGCACTGACCCAAAAGGTTAAAGATAAGAGTCACCATACGACCTAGCAAATAATTGAAAATCTATGTCCACAAAAAGGGGACACAACCTGAGTGTCCCCCAACAGATGAATCGATAAATAAAAGGCAGCATATTCATACAATGGAATACTATTCAGCCACAAACATGAGGGAAGTATTGATACATGCTAGATGGCTGAACCTTGAATACATCCATATGAAATGTCCAAAATAGGTAAATCTACAGAGACAGAGTGTAGATTAGCGGTTGCCTCGGCCTGGGGAAAGGGGCAAACCACTTTCAATGGGCACAGGGTTTCTTTTCAGGTGATGAAATGTTCTAAAATTGACTGGTGATGGTGGAACAACTCGTGAATATGCTAAAAACGATCTGAATCATACACTTTAAATGCATGAATTATGTATCATGTGAATTACAGCCCAATAAGGCTGTTACTTAAAGGCAGAACTGATGCAGTGATGTGGGTTTAAAGTCATCCTCAATCTCTCTGGGCAGCATCTTCTTCTCTAATGTCTTAAAGACGTAACTTAACCCCCTGACAAATCGTGTAACTTCAGTGCCTGCACTGCACTTAGGGGCGACAGGCAGGTGGGGTGGGGGGCCTTCCGTCCTGGTTCTGGACCCCGGGAGCCCAGCGATGCTGTCCTTCCTGGGCTTCACTCCACATTTACAAGCAAGCTGGGCCTGAGCAGCGGGGGCCCGAGCCCAGCGAGCCCGGAGCCCCAGCAGCTGCTGCAGGGTGATACACGGCTAGCCCACTCGCACCACACAGGCGCCAGTGGGACATGCACTGCTGGAGGGTGGCACCCTGTAGGAACCCCCTCACCCCACCGACCCACCCCCCGCCCGGACCTGTCCCGCCAGAAGGTGCTGCTGGCGCTGCAGGAACTGCTGCTGCTGCTGCAGATGCTTGTGCTGCTGCGGGTCCAGGAGCAGCTGCCGCTGCTTCATGACGGCCGCCTGCTGCGGGCTTCTCAAGTAGGGGGCGCTGCTGTGTGCGCCGGCCCCAGACACCGTGGGCCCTGCCGCCTGGGTGACCGCGGGGCCACCGGCGGTGCTCTGCTCCTGTGGACACAGCAGGGAGGGCCCAGTCAGGGGCCGTGCTGAGGCCCCCTGGCCCCAACTATGCCAGAGCTCTGCCTTCTCGCTCTCAAAGCCTCCGCCTCTCTGAGGGTGACCCCAGTGCAGCCATCCCCAGGGCTAGCCACCTGCACGTCCAGGAACAACCAGGCAGTCATGGCTCCTGTCTGCTTTGCTTCCTGGGAGTCACGGGTGGCAAAGGCGTGACTCCCACATTTAAGCTCCAGGAGGCCCCCCTGCAGGCGCTGGCTGGCAGGGGCCCATGGTGGGCCTAACCCCGCGGCCAGTGCACTGGGTGCGGCACTCTCCCGGGAAGGGACAGCCTGGGTTCTGTCGGATACTCATGTCAAGAAAAGACCCAGTATCAATGAAGACTCTGACGGATATTCTTTTACTACAAGGGCCAAAAGTGAGAATCGGTTCAGTATCATTACATTCAAGTGTCATTACATTTAAGAGAAGAGGGAATTTAACTCAAAACAGGGAAAAGGCAAAAAGCAATTATTTAAATAAGTTCAACTTTTTGAGCTCCTTTCCAGTCGTTATTTAATCTTTATACGATTCTAACCTTGGAGCAGACAGATTCTAACTTCCTCATCCTAGTAACCAGGAGCTTCTGGGCTACCAGGGGGCCCTGTGACAGGCCAAGGGCCACTGCAGTGACAGCTGGCCCGAGCCACCTCCTCAGGGCCGCTTTCACCGGCTGAACTAGGCGGGCGTTTCAAAACTGGCACGTGCATTCTCTAGCTGGCAGACACCTCACCTGTTTCCAGTTTTTGGCTACTAGAAATAATCATGGAAGGAATACTGTGTCTACAACTTTCTTTTATCATTATGTCTTGCAGGGGTATAATGTGTCAATGCTTAGTAACATTTTTATGGCTTATGAAAAATATATAATGCCGAATTACCTTCCCAAAGCATCACGCCCACTTACTGTCACCGTAGGAGCATGTCAGTTTCCTCAGTTATACCAGTACTGGGTCTAATAATTTTTTTAATTTTAGTGTGTGCTACAAATACACAAAGGTATTTACTGCAGTCCTGCTCACAGTAGTGAAGACAGGCGGCTAGGAGGCACACTCACATGACTGCACACTGCATAGTTGCTCTTATGCTGTTAAAACCCATTGGCGGATCTACACATGTGGACTGTGGAACAGTCCAGGACACACTGTGGGGTGAGGAACCCTGAGCTCACCTGGCTAGGTGGAACCAGTGATCGGAAAGGCATGTTTCCTGGCTTTGGCTTCATCAGAAACAAGGAGTTCTGCTCGCTGCTTAGAGGCGGCAGCTGCTGGGGAAGATACGCCAACAAGGCCGTCTTGCTCTGGCCTGACCCAGGGCCATTTTGCCCACAGTCTGCTTTGTAATGAGAAAGGGGTTTGGTATTGCCATAGTCCAGCACCGCCCCGTGGTTAGTCACAGCATTCTGAGCCAAGTCGCTTGGCGGCTGGTGACTCAGCAGGTTCACATGGCTGGGCTGGATGTAGGGACCTCCAGGCCGAGGGGAACTCTTGTTTACACTCGGTATCATGAGCAATTTGGAGCTGGTGAAATCTTGCTTGTAGCCGGCAGGGCTGGCAGGTTTCTCCATAGGGTAAGGGACATTTAAGGGGCTGTGGGAGGGGCCCGTCTGCTGCCACGTGGACATCTGGCCTGGGGCTGAGGCAGGGGCTGCCTGCTGTGAGTTCTGGAGCATCTGCTCACGCTTCTGCTTGGCAGCAATCTGCTGGAGCTGGTGGGCAGAGGACAGCTCTGAGGCCCCTCCCAGGCCCTGGCTGGGCACCACCACACTGGAAAGGGCTCTTTGTGCATTCTGAGCCTGGGCTGATGCCGGCATCAGACTGGGACTGGGATTGTCCACCCCGGGCTGAGCAGGGGTGTGGAATAGAGGCTGGGAGCCCCCTAGACTGGGTGACTCTGTGCTCATTGGGCCTGCTGAAGGCCCCATATAGGTCTGTCCTGCAGACCCAGCCCTCACTTGTGGAGAGCCTAAGTGTTCTTGTTCAAAGGCTGCTGGAGAAAATTCTGTCTTAATATTAATGTCCTGGGTCAAGGGGGTTTGTGTGGCAGAACCAGAAGACTCTGGGTCCTTCTTTTCTTCAAAGTCCTCGTTAAACAGATCCTTCATGTCTTCATCGGGCACTGACCTGTTCAGTTCCTCGATGAGCTCCTTCCACTCCTGCTCGTTAAGGTTGAGGTCAGGCATGAGGTTGCTTTGTGATATGGAGCCCCCAGCCCCTGAGATCATGCAAGGCAGGTCATCCATGGGCTCCTGCTTCAGTTCCTTATTCAGGCTCAGAGGGAATGACTCACCAGGGTTGCTGCCTCCATTAAGGTGGAGGCTTGAGTCTGCCAGACACTTCTTGTTGATGGAATCCAGCCCCAGCGGGTGCTTCCCACTGGCCTGCAGGGCCTCTGCCCCCGGCTTGTCAGGCGGACCCAGCGGGGAGGCTGGAGGCAGACCATTGGATGAGACAGCCACTCCCAGAGTGACCTCCCGGCGGGTCTTCTTATGCCCAGGAAAGAGGTCTCCATAGCCATTCGGTTGATCGCCATTCTGGGGGGAAGTGGCACTGTCGAGATTCCTCTTCACTGTATCGTGGAGATGCTAGAAAACAAAGAAAGAGTGACTTACCCACACACCACCATGTAGGAGGCCCCTCTGCTCTAAGGGCATCTTAAACCAGGGGCCTGTACCTCTGTGGTGCTCTCCTGCTGAGTGCTCACACCCAAACTATACTCCCCACTTCTGGGAACATACCCCCATTCCCCCCAGCAGTTGCCTCTCTGCCCCCCAGGGCACCCCCGCCTGCTTTAGAAGCCTCAGCCAAGGACAACTAGTTCAGCTGTAAGGGAAGCAACCCAGCTGCCGCCAACGTGTCGGCCCCTAGACGCCGCACGCAGCCTCTCCTCCTGCCTGACACAGCCTGATGCTGCCCAACACCTGCTCTCAGGGCGTGCCTAAGAACGCAGCCATGAGAAAGAGCCAGAGGACGCACACACATTCTGGCTGAGTCCTGCATCTGGTTGCACCCCAAAGCAGCCAACCTCCTGGCCTTCTCACTTACTGGAACCAGCAAGTCCCTCCCTGTGTTTAAGCTGGTCTGGTTGGATTTCTGTTGTGTTCAGGAGCCCTGGCTTTCGCAGGCTTTCTCGGCCTTGAGGGGGGTGCCCAGGCCAGTTTCCATTCCCTTCCTGGCCTTTCAGGAGCCCTGCTCAGCTCCACCCAGGCTGGGCTGTCTCCTCCTGTGCCCTACTTGGCCCAGGCTCCTCCCTGCCAGGCCTGAGCCTAGTCCCCAGCCCTCATGAACCACACCACTTCTTATCAAGACCATTCATTCGACCACTGGCATTCTCGTTTCCCCACGTCCTCCTCGACCAGATTCCTTCAGCCAACCTTATTCAGTTTGCCTTGTGCCAGGGCCAGTGCTGCGAGCTTATCAAGATAAATGAGGAAGTCCCTGCTCTTTGTGGGCTTTCAGCCTTCTAGGCCAGGGGACACACAGACATAAAGCCCTATGCACGCAGAAGAGCAGTAGGCACCCAAGAGCTCGGGGGTGGCAGTTTCACGGAGGAACATGACCGTGGGGGTGGAGAAGAGAAGGTGCCATCTTTCTACTCCTTCCGCAGCCATGTCTTCAGCTGTCAGGACATGACTCCGCCACTAACAGAGGCACCTACGCTTAGCCTCGCACATGCTGCTCCTTCGCTATATTTACTTTTGTTACATTTTCATCCTTGACCCCCTATCCCACCCCTCCCTCCCATTCACCCCATGCATCTGTACTGTGCCATCTACAAAGTTCCCAGTAGCAGCTTCTAGTACTATCTTTAAATAGATTTCAGGGTCAGAGAGCAGCACACAGCCCTCTGGCTGCAGAGAAGGGCCACATGGACCCTCCACACCTGCAAAGGAGCCTCAGCACAGGAGGACTCAGCCCTGGGGCCCTGCCCAGGGCAGCTCCATGGGCACCGGCTCTCACCAGCCAGAAACTTGCTAGACACAAATGTTGAGTAAGTGGGAAAACAAGGTGGCACTTTTTTCAATCTCAGTGCTAATGCTCCCCCTCCTTCTTACCCCTACTTCAAGATTTCCTATTTCTTAACTGTTAAAGCAGTGCTCTATGAATCCTGGCTGTGTCAGGATTTTTTTTTTGTTCATTCATTCATGCATTCATTCATATTTTGGTATTGTTAATATACAATCACATGAGCAACATTGTGGTTACTAGATTCCCCCCACTATCAAGTCCCCACCACATACCCCACTACAATCACTGTCTATCAGCATAGTAGGCAAGATGCTATAGAGTCACTACTTGTCTTCTCTGTGCTATACTGCCTTTCCCGTCCCCCCCCCCACATTATGTGTGCTAACTGCAATTGCCCCTTATTCCCCTTGTCCCTCCCTTCCCACCCACATCCCCCCTAGTCCCTTTCCCTTTGGCAACTGTTAGTCCATTCTTGGGTTCTGTGAGTCTGCTGCTATTTTGTTGCTTCAGTTTTTGCTCTGTTCTTATACTCCACAGATGAGTGAAATCATTTGATACTTGTCTTTCTCCGCCTGGCTTATTTTACTGAGCATAACACCCTCTAGCTCCATCCATGTTGTTGCAAATGGTAGGATTTGTTTTCTTCTCATGGCTGAACAATATTCCATTGTGTATATACGTACCACATCTTCTTTATCCATTCAGTGACTCTATGTCTTTTGATTGGTGCATTTAGACCATTTACATTTAGGATGATTATCGATAGGTATGTACTTACTGCCATTGCAGGCTTTAGATTTGTGGTTACCAAAGGTTCAAGGGTAATTCCCTTACTATCTAACAGTCTAATTTAACTCAGTATGCTATTACAAACACAACCTAAAGGTTCCTTTCTTTTTTTCCCTCCTTTTTCTTCCTCCTCCATTCTTTATATATTAGGTATCATATTCTGTACTCTTTGTCTATCCCTTGATTGACTTTGGGGGTAGTTGATTTGATTTTGCATCTGCTTAGTAATTAATTGTTCTACTTTGCTGTGGTTTTATTTCCCCTGGTAACAGCTGTTAAGCCTTAGGAATACTTCCATTTGTAGCAGTCCCTCCAAAATGCACTGTAGAGGTGGTTTGTGGGAGGTAAATTCTCTCAGCTTTTGCTTATCTGAAAATTGTTTAATCCCTCCTTCAAATTTGAATGATAACCTTGCCGGGTAGAGTATTCTTGGTTTGAGGCACTTCTGTTTCACTGCATTAAATATACCATGCCACTCCCTTCTGGCCTGTAAGGTTTCTATTGAGAAATCTGATGATAGCCTGATGGGTTTTCCTTTGTATGTGATCTTTTTTCTCTCTCTTGCTGCTTTTAATAGTCTGTCCTTATCCTTGATATTTGCTATTTTAACTATTATATGTCTTGGTGTTGTCTTCCTTGGGTTCCTTGTGTTGCGAGATCTGTGTACCTCCATGGCCTGAGAGACTATCTCCTTCCCCAGATTGGAGAAATTTTCAGCAATCACCTCCTGAATATACTTTTTATCCCTTTTTCTCTCTCTTCTTCTTCTGGTACCCCTATAATACGAATATTGCTCCGTTTGGATTGGTCACATAGTTCTCTCAATATTCTTTCATTCTTAGAGATCCTTTCTTCTCTGTGCCTCAGCTTCTTTGTATTTCTCCTAATTTCTATTCCATTTACTGTCTCTTCTACTACATCTAATCTGCTTTTAAATCCCTCCATTGTATGTTGCCCTTCAGATATGAAAATTCTTAATGTTTGAATCTCCGTCCTAAATTCGTCCCTGAGTTCTTGAATATTTTTATATTCCTCCATGAGCATGTTTATGATTTTTATTTTGAACTCTCTTTCAGGAAGATTGGTGAGTTCAGTTTCATTTGGCCCTTTTTCTGGGTTTTGTGAGATTTTGGTCTGAACCAGGTTTCTTTGACGTTTCATATTTCTATGTGGCGCCCTCTAGTGCCCAGAAGCTCTAGTCTCTGGAGCTGCTCACCTCCTGGAGTGAGGTCAGGGGTCGCAGGGGAGTGGCACTGGAGCCTGGGGGGAGAAAAGAGCTGTTTCCTGCTTCCTGGCTATAGTGCCTGTCTCCAGTGTCAGAGCCAGTGGGCCAAGCACACAGGTGTAAACCTCTGTGCTTTGCGTCTGTAGCTGTTGTAGACAGGGCCTCCCTCTGGCTGGCCTGATGCCAGGGCAGTGATTGCCGGTTTGTGAGTCGGTGCTGGCAGGCCAGGAGGAAGGCGCAGCAGGCTGTGTATCAGAGTGGAGGGCCTCGGAGCTGAGTAGCCAGCCAGGGGGATGGAGCGCCTCAAGCCCCTGAAAGTTCCCAACATGCTGGGCAGAACGCGCCCAGACAACCTTGTCCACCTATCCCTTCTCCCGTGCAGCAAGCTCCGTGCAAACCCCGCCCCTTCAGCAGCCCTCTCGCTGTTAGGAAGCCTCTCAGACCACCCGCCTTCCCTTTGTCCCAGAGCAGCTGGATGTGGATCCCTGTCCTCCACAAACAGCTGGAATCTCAGTCTCTCAAGTATTCTGCCTCTCTTAGTTTTCCAACCCCACTAATCTCCAGGTCACCATGCAATACAGGTTTGTGCTCGCAAAGCAGATCTCCAGGGCTGGGTGTTCAGCAGTCCTAGGCTTCTACCCCCTCCCCACTCCGTTTCTCTTCCTCCCGCTGGTGAGCTGGGGTAGGGGAAGGGCTTGGGTCCCACCAGATCAAGGCTTTGGTAGTTACCCTGTTTCATGAGGTCTGCTCTGTTCTCCAGGTGTATGCAGTCTGGTGCAGCCTTCTTTCCTGTTGCTCTTTTAGGATTAGTTGTATTAACTATATTTTCGTATTATATGTGGTTTTGGGAGGAGTTCTGTCTCAGCTCTCACGCTGCCATCCTGAACCCAGGATTTTTTTTTTAATTCTTAAATTTTTTACTGAATACAGTTGAATGAATCAGTATTTCCTTAAATCCTTATCTGGGTACCTAAGTCAGTTCAGAAAAACTTAGGAATGCAGGGTAAATGGAAGTGTAGAGCAGAGGAGCTAGCAAAACTCCATCCTAGGACCAAACTCCAGAACACCGCCCCTACAGCAGCATTGGCTTCAGGACCCCCATGCAGGTTCTCCTGCTGCCACCTACAGGTGAGAGGGAGAAGGCAGCAGCCACGTACCTAAAATGGACCTCTGAGAAGAGCCACTGTCTGAAAAATTTCCTTTGGGGAAAGTACATTAATATCCATTTAGTTGGTCAGTAGGAAATCAAATCAAGTTGCTAGTTTTTCCTGGATTTTTATTCTGTTATTTTCTTTTTGGAAAATCATATGTTCCTCAGTGTCAGGTGTGCACTCTCTGTAAGCCTGGGAGCTCAGTTTTCCCTCTTTCTGAGGGGGAAGAAAGAAACCTAGGAAGTCAAAGCACTTGATGAGTCAGCTGGTCATCCAAAATTAGAAACAGAATCCTTCTTACCTCACATTTATAAAGCTACCACTCCCTCCTTCAATATCTACATGCAAACAGCTGCAGACAAGTTCCAAAGTAACAACTCACTTTTGCAATCCCAATTGCTTTTAGTCAAAGGAAACACCAGGTCATTTTCTCAACTGCTCACAAAGTTTGACTGGAATGAGACAGGAGTGATGGGGAGTGCGAAATGTGGTGTCCCTGGCAGATTTCTAAGCCCTGAGCATTTGCAGGAGAGCCTATGTGTGCAGGGCTCTCTAGAAGAACACAAAGATGAATAAATCACAGAGCCTCATCTCCAGGAGTTTGCAACAGAGGTGGAAAAATGGCCTGAACAGATTTTAAATTATGTAAGAGTAAACCTAAGAGCTTTAAATTATATCACACAGGACTGGCTGCTATGAACACACACATGCCTGCTCTCAGCGCATCTGGCACTTCTGGGTGCTTGGCTCAGAGGTTCCTGTCCTAACTACCAAATGGTCTTGTGGTGCACAATCTTCCCAGAGGATCCAGTCCTGGAAGAACGTGATCTGGTGCTGGATTCCTTCGTGAGGGGATTTTGCTGAAGGATACCAAATGACTGATGGTAAGCTTCTGCCATGCACCCTGCAGGTCAGACCCCACCCTAGCCCACCATCTGCTCTGTGAGAGTGACTCTGGGTCCCAGTGGAATTGCCACACTTGTGCACACCAAATCAGCATCTTGTCCCTTGATGGATGCACTAGCCTCACAGGAGTCCCTGCCTTGTCTCTACTTCCTCCCTCTTCCACCACTTACTGCTGAAATTCCAGTGTGCTCTGTGGTCTAACTCCCCCAAAGGAGAACATCTATGCTCTTCCACCCTGAGGGAACAGATACAGCTGCTTACCACAGGCATGGCCTCCCACAGGGAGCCTGACCCTCGGGCAGCATGCTGGGTCAGCCACCAGGGCTTCCTGCTCCTCACTGGGCAGCCACTTTTCCTCCCTCTTCTGTCATCCTCCTACAGGTTCCTGGGAGCCAGCTTCTGGGTCCACCACAATACGGCCCCCCTCCTTCTGGGGGAGGACTGAATTTGCAAGTGGGGAGTGAAAGAGAAGCCAGCTGGATATGGTCTTATACTGTTAAACGCAGCCCACGTGTTCAGTCTTTCCTTCCTTCTCCCTCATCATCTGCTAGTCCCCTAACCTCCTCTTATCTTTAAAGCTCTCCCTCCTCACATTTCTTTACCACATTACCCTGTGTGCCCTTCCACTGTCCTGGTTGTTTGTCCTAGACTCCTCTGAGGTGATTCTCCTTCAAGTGAGTATCAGAGTCCTCTTTTCTTTTCACTCTGTCCACTCCAAGTGATCTCACCCATTCCCATGTCTTCAAATTCCTATGACTGTACATCATACTCAGAAGAAACCCAGATGCGCAGTGCTGATCTATGAGCCTTGCCCCTCAACCTCCTGTCCCAGGCCCTCCCTATTGTGTGCCCTGCTTGAGTCCCACAGCCTTCTGACAGTTGCCTCCAAAGCGCCTGCTCATTCCTGCTCCAGGCCTCTGCACTGGCTCTTCTCTGCCCAGAACACCTTTCCCCCTGATTTTCCCAAAGGTGGCTTATGTCATAATTCAGGCCCCCTTTCTCCCCAAAGGCATCCTCTGATCACCTACTCCTTCTGTGGTCGCTCCATCCCATTTCCTCCTTAATCCCCCCAGGGAGGTGCCATTCCACTGAATGCCCCTGGTAGAGTAAAAAGCAGAGGCCCCCACAACCTGATCAGTGGCCAGCACTCAGCAAACATCTGTGAATGAAGGTGCCACCTCTCACCCACCCACGGCAACAGAGCTCAAGTCCTGTTTGTCCACCCACCTGCGTGCTCCCCTAGGGCATACACAGCTCAGACTACACCTGTTCAGAAGCAGCTTCGCCCCTGTTCTCCCTTCTCTGTTCCTGTCCCAGAAGATGTCACTGCCATCCCCTTCTCTACTCTGGCATCTGGTCGATATCCTAGTCCTACTGAGTAGCCCACCTCCTCAGCATTTCCTAAACCCACACACTCCTCCCCATTTGCTAACACCAAATTCTCTTGCTTGAATTATTTTAACCATGTCTAAACCTACTCCTGTGGCCATCCACACTCTCATTTATATTCCGTGCCATGGTCAGAATGATCACACTGAAGGGCCAATCTGACCTGTCACTCTTTTCCTTAAAGCTCTTCACTGGCACTTTGCTGCCCTCAGGTCTTTGTAATCCTGAGCTGGGCTCCAGGCTCTAACACTAGCTTGACTCCCTACCGACTCTCCACCTTGACGGTTTTGCAGCTCACTGGAATGCCTCAAAGCTCCTCACAAACATGTAAAATCCTAACTTTTAGGTAACAATGGTTAAATATTGGCAATTTCCATGTAACTCCATGCTTGCTTTTCCTTTCCCCAGGAGCTCTTCTAGCACCCTGTGCAAATACTCAGGGCCCTCGGGAATCTGGGCTGTTACTAGAAAAGACCTTCTCCAGGTACAGTGGATCTATTTTCAGGCAATATTCAAGGTTTCAATGATTTGAGGAAAAATCCGAGAAATCTATGTCAGGTAGCAATAATGGTAAGGCCACAGCCTGAGCCAAATGTGACACAGACAAGTCTGTAACTGCCCTACTGCCTCGCCCTCCACTCAGCACCTGCACTTTTTTATCCCCATTGTTCCAGAACCTTATCCAGCCTTCAAAGGTACCCTGAGGAGCAGGATCCCTGTCCTGCTTCCTGGCAGATGGAAGTCAGAAGGTTACAGGGGCTTTCCTGAGGTCTGAGCTCTCAGAGGTCTGAGGAGGGATCTGCTGCCAATCCCCACAGCCCTGCCTCTCCCCTGGTCAGACGGAGCCGTGCCCAAATCAATACCGAACAAGGAGTCTGGTATGGACACAAGCAGCAAGGAGTGAGTCAGAGTTTCTAACTGTAAGCAGAGGAGCACAAAGAGGCCCATCAAGGTGTCATTACCAGAAAAACGGGCTGTGCTACAAGGAAACCCCATGCTCCACGGCCACAAACTATTCTCTGCGAGCCACACAAAGGAAAAGAGAAGACTATCACAGAACTGTCTGTAATCTGCTCCCCCCAGCCCCACTGTCTAATAGGAGTCATCACTGACTTAGAAGCATGGAGAATACTAACGGGTCTGGAAGCACCACTCCTTGCTACTAAATCCACCAAGGACATAATGAGAGCATCAAGTTCTGAGAAGTGCATTTCCAGAAAACTTTACAGTTTGGTGCCCAGATATTTTTGCCATCACCTTTTTTAAGCTTTTTATTTTTAAAGAATTATAGATTCATAAGAAGATGCAAAGGGAGTACAGAGAGGTCCTGCATACCCTTCCCACAGTTGCCCCAATGGCTGTGTTTCCTATGCAGTGCTCATTCCCAAGATCCTGCTATGTGCCAGACAGCGTGCTGTGCAGCAAATTCAAATAAGCACTGGGTTTTCACTGGGCACAGGGGATGAAAAGATAAATGAGACATAGTCCAGCTCTCCCACACTGCGCTGTGATGGAGAAGCTATGGAGGCAGGCCAGAGTGCAACTGGAGGAAAGAGAGGGAGTACAGGGCAGATTTCCTGGACAAGGAGACACCTGAGTTGAGTATTAAAGGAGCAGAGAAGTCATCTGGAGGGGAAAGCATTCCAGGGTGAGAGGCAGAAGCAAGGATCCACAAATGAGCACTGAGTGGGAGTAGACAGAGGGA
This sequence comes from Phataginus tricuspis, assembly GCA_029783875.1. Taxonomy (NCBI): domain Eukaryota; kingdom Metazoa; phylum Chordata; class Mammalia; order Pholidota; family Manidae; genus Phataginus; species Phataginus tricuspis. Next base: position 3,273,661 of record JAQQAC010025234.1, read on the forward strand.
GGCAAGCAGGAAAAACAGGGTAGTTAATGCTGCCAACATGCAAAGGGCACAACAGGGAGGTGTGGGATGGGTGATGGCCCCACACTGAGATTCAATGGAAAATTCACACAATACATAAAACTGGAGAGAACAAGCACACTGAACCCTCACACCCACCAGCCAACTTAAACAACTATTAGTACTTGCCCATTCTGTTTCATTTCTACCTCCCTATCTCTGCCAAAACTGGACTGTTTAAAAAACAAATCCTAAACACAGTGTCATTAAATCAACAAATATTTCAGTATGTGTCTCTAAAAAGAACTCTTAAAAATATACATGTGTGTATAGCATCATAAAAACATTAGTAATTCTTTATCATCACCACCTAAAACCCAATAGGATGGCTACTAACAATAACAACAACAAAAAAAAACCCCAGAAAATAACAAATGCTGACAAGGATGGGCCATTGATTATTTAGGAGAATGTTGTTAAGTCTCCATGTATTTGTGAGCCTTTTTGTTTTCTTTCTAAAATTTATTTCTAGTTTTATACCTTTGTGATCTGAGAAGTTGGTGGGTAGAATTTCAATATTTTTGAATTTACTGAGGTTCTTTTTGTGGCCTAGTATGTGGTCTATTTTGGAAAATGTTCCATGTGCACTTAAGAAGAATGTGTATCCTGCTGCTTTTGGGTGTAGAGTTCTGTAGATGTATGTTAGGTCCATCTGTTCTAGTGTGTTGTTCAGTGCCTCTGTGTCTTTTCTTATTTTCTGTCTGGTTGATCTGTCCTTTGGAGTGAGTGGTGTGCTGAAGTCTCCTAAAATGAATGCATCGCTTTCTATTTCCTCCTTTAATTCTGTTAGTATTTGTTTCACATATGCTGGCGCTCCTGTTTTGGGTGCATATATATTGAAAATGGTTATATCCTCTTGTTGGACTGACCCCTTTATCATTATGTAATGTCCTTCTTTATCTCTTGCTACTTTCTTCATTTTGAAGTCTATTTTGTCTGAAAGAAGTACTGCAACACCTGCTTTTTTCTCCTTGTTGTTTGCATGAAATATCTGTTTCCATCCCTTCACCTTTAGTCTGTGTATATCTTTGGGTTTGAGGTGAGTCTCCCGTATGCAACATATAGATGGGTCTTGCTTTTTTATCCATTCAGTAACTCTGTGTCTTTTGATTGGTGCATTTAATCCATTTACATTTAGGGTGATTATCGATAGATATGTACTTATTGCCATTGCTGGCTTTAGATTCGTGGTTACCAAAGGTTCAAGGGTAGCTTCTCTACTATCTAACAGTCTAACTTAACTTTCTTGTTAAGTTATTGTAAACACAGTCTGATGATTCTTTATTTCTCTCCCTTCTTATTCTTCCTCCTCCATTCTTTATATACTAGGTGTTTTATTCTTTGCCTTTAGTTAGTATTTGGATGGTCTGCTTTCTTTGTTATGATTTTATTTTCTCTGGTGATGTCTTTTTATCCTTAGGAGTGCTTCCATCTAGAGCAGTCCCTTTAAGATATTCTGAAGAGATGGTTTATGGGAGGCAAATTCCCTCAGCTTTTGCTTGTCTGGAAATTGTTTAATCCCTCTCTCAAATTAAATGATAATCGTGCTGGATACAATATTCTTGGTTCGAGGCCCTTCTGTTTCATTATGTTAAATATATCATGCCATTCTCTTCTGGCCTGTAAGGTTTCTGTTGAGAAGTCTGATGATAGTTTGATGAATTTTCCTTTGTAGGTGATATTTTTTCTCTCTCTAGCTGCCTTTAATACTATGTCCTTATCTTTGATCTTTACCATTTTAATTATTATGTGTCTTGGTGTTGTCTTCCTTGGGTCCCTTGTGTTGGGAGATCTGTGGGCTTCCATGGTTTGAAAGACTATTTCCTTCCGCAGCTTGGGGAAGTTTTCAGGACTTATTTCTTCAAAAACACTTTCCCTTTTTCTCTCTCTTCTTCCTCTGGTACTCCTATAATGCGAATATTGTTCCGTTTGGATTGGTCACAGAGTTCTCTTAAAATTCTTTCATTCCTAGAGATCCTTTTATCTCTGCTTCAGCTTCTCTGTATTCCTGTTCTCTGATTTCTATTCCATTAACAGTCTCTTGCATCTCGTCCAGTCTGCTGCTAAGCCCGTCGATCCTTTGTCTCATCTCTGCATTGTCTTTCCTCACTTCCCTCACTTCCTCCCTCAGTTCTTGCATATTTCTCTGTAGATCCATCAGTATGGTTATGACTTTTTTTCTGAATTCTTTTTCAGGAAGATTGTGCATGTCCATCCCATCAGGCTCCCTCTCTGGGGTTGTCTGGGTAAGCTTTGTTTGTACCATATTCCTCTGTCTTTTCATGGTGATAGAAGTGGTCAGAAAAAGAAAAAAAGAAGAACGGGAGAAAGAGAAAAATAAAAATGCCTGCTGGGTGTAGTTTCCGTGACGATGCTATAGGTGGCGCTGTTGCTCCACTATTCTGCAGCCACGGCTGCTTCACTGTGCCCTTTTTGACTCTGGCCTGGGAGGGAACGAATGGGAGGCTGCTGATTTCTGTGGGAAATCTTGGTGCGACTGCTTTTCCCAGCCGCAGTCCAAGGGGTCTGAAATTCCCCAGAACTCCCAGCCTGCTTGGCTGAGTGCGCTGGGACAATTCTGCTCCCCGTTGGGCCCCTGTCTCTTTTAAGACCCCTAAAAAAGCACATGCTTTTCTTTTGTCCCAGGGAGCCGGCTGAGTGGATCTGCTGTCTTGGATCCTGCACCTCTGTCTCTCCAATCTCCGATACACCGCACGAAGTGTGTTAGTGCTCCTGCCGCAGATCACCAGGGCTGGTTATTTGGCAGGCCTGTGCTTCCACTCCCTCCCCGCTCTGAATCCTCTCCTCCCACCGGTGCGTTGGGTGGGGGAGTGCTTGGGTCCCGCCAGGTCACGGCTCTGTATCTTACCTGCTATGTGAGGTGCCGAGTCCTCTCAGGTGTAGCTGCAGGCTGGGTGTCGTCCTGTATCTTCCGGTCTCTCTTTTAGGAATAATTGTATTTGTTGTATTTTCATAAATATATATGGTTTTGGGAGGAGATTTCCACTGCCCTGCTCACACGCCATCTTCCTGGAACTCTCCTGAGGGCCGGTGGTGCCTCCGGCCTGGGAGGGACCTTCGTATATGGACCCCCATTTTTTCTTATAAGCTGTTGTCTACTTCTGTTCTCCCATGCCTTTTGCGAAGCTGCTGCAGAAGAAGAGACCCCACCCAACCTCTCTGGTCCAGATATGCTCTCCTCGCCCTTGTAATTACTTATTGATATGGAGATGGCCTACTTCTCTCCACCCTTTGGAAACACCCATTGATATGGAGATGCACTAAGGCCAGGTGAGAGATTCTGGAAATGTTGTAATTTTACCCACAACTTAGAAAAGAACAATTTACACACTCTTATTTACTCACCCCCCAGTTACTTCTCAAGTTAAGGTTTTTTTGCTACAGTGAACTTTCTAGAACTCTGGGCAACATCAGTGACTCTTAATTTAACCAGGCCCAGTGGATATATTCAGCCTTTACCTTCCTGGATCTCTTTTGCATTTAACTCTTACTCTCCCTTGTGCTCTGTCTCCATTTCTTCATTATGGGCTTTCCACTTGCCACATGGGTGGCTTCTCACTCTCTCTGAGTGACCAGATCTGCTCACATTTCAACTGCATGTGTTGCCGATGACTGTCATTTCCACTGCACTCACAGTATTATTTACTGTGTCTTGGACATTACCTGGATGGTCCAGTTGTCTGTTCATGGGTAGACGTGAGCTAACCCCTTGCCCCACCAAAACTCTGCTTTGCCTTTGTGCTCTTACTCATGTCCCCAAACTAGAAAGAAACTGCTCTTTCCCTCATCTCCAGGATAAAGTCAGTCTCCAAGACCTGATGAATCTCCTTCCACCCTAACTCTGACATCCTCTCTTCTTTTCCATACCCATCATTGGGTCCTTGTCTTCTTCACAACCTATGCCTGCAGTTTCCTATTTGGTCACTCTGGCTGTGGTCACTCTCCCTGAAGTCCCTTCAGCACGTAGTCATAGAGAGCTTACAAAAACACACATCTGGCCTCACCTGCTAAGGTCCTATTGAAATGGTGTGTAGGACAACATCACTTACAGGTGTTTAAGAAAAAAAAATCTGAATCCGATCAAGCCTCTAACACCTAGTTCACTGGAAATATGGAGGATAGAAGAACTTGCGAATGTCACCATGGGGGCAAAAAGCCAGCTGTGGAAGTGGAAGACAGGACAAGTGGCTAGATGTCTTGGACATACAGACGGCAAAAGAAAGACAGGAGCGAGCACTGTAACATACTCAAAGTCTTCAGAGCATGTCCACCAAATGCAGAGTGTGGGATCCTGACTTGAATAAACCAACTGTAACAGCAGTTTAATTTTATTTTTTAACATTTAGTAATGGTGGTGTAATTATTTTTAAGAGATTTTATCTTTTAGCCTTATGTGTTTTAAGTATTTAAGGAGAAATGAGTCCTAGGTTAGGCCAGGGGTAGGCTAGGAATGAGACTAGAGAGGGTGTGTGTTGTTCCAGTTGGGTGGTGGGTATGTTGTGGGTCCAGGAGGAGGGGGGCATACTTTTTCTTTACTTTAGTGTGTGTGTGAAAATTTCCATAATACTGAGGTTATTTTGTTTGTTTGCCAAAGATATTGGTGAGCCCGGGAAACTTGAACACTGATAAAATAAACGATAATAATAGTTAAAAAAAATTTTAAATTATGGTTAAATACACATAATATAAAATTTACAATTTTAACCATTTTTAATGAATAAGTAAATGACCAAATCAAAACAGAAATCAAAGAATATATGGAGACTAATAACAACAACACAAAGCCACAATTTCTGTGGGATGCAGCAAAGGCAGTTCTAAGAGGAAAGTATATTCCAATACAGGCCTATTTAAAGAAGGAAGAACAATCCGAAATGAACAGTCTAAAGACACAATTACTGAAATTGGAAAAAGAAGAACAAATGAGGTCCAAAGTCATCAGAAAGAGTGACATAATAAAGATCAGAGAAGAAATAAATAAAAATTGAGAAAAATAAAACAATAGAAAAAAAATCCATGAAACCAAGAGTTGGTTCTTTGAAAAAATAAACAAAATAGATAAACCCCTAGCCAGACTCATTAAGAAAAAAAGAGAATCTACACACATATAAACAGAATCAGAAATAAGAAAGGAAAAGCACAACGGACCCCACAGAAATACAAAGAATTATAAGAGAATATTATGAACATCTATATGCTAACAAGCTTCAAAACCTAGAAGAAATGGACAACTTCTTAGAAAAATACAACCTTCCAAGACTGACCAAGCAAGAAACAAAAACTTAACAGACCAATCACCAGCAACGAAATTGAATCAGTAATCAAAAAACTACCCAAGAGCAAAACCCCCAGACCTGATAGATTCACCTCTGAATTCTACCAGACATACAGAGAAGAAATAACACCCATTCTCCTTAAAGTTTTCCAAAAAATAGAAGAGGAGGGAATACTTCCAAACTCTTTCTAGGAAGCCAGCATCACTCTAATTCCAAAACCGGGTAAAGACCTCACCAAAAAAGAAAATTACAGACCTATTATCTCTGATGAACGTAGAAGCAAAAATACTCAACAAAATATTAGCAAACCAAATTCAAAAATACATCAAGAGGATCATACACCATGATCAAGTGGGATTCATCCCAGGGATGCAAGGATGGTACAACATTCGAAAATCCATCAACATCATCCACCACATCAACAAAAAGAAGAACAAAAACTACATGATCATCTCCATAGATGCTGAAAAAGCATTTGACAAAATTCAGCATCCATTCATGATTAAAACTCTCAACAAAATGGGTATAGACGACAAGTACCTCAACATCATAAAGGCTGTATATGACAAACCCACAGCTAACATCATACTTAACAGCGAGAAGCTGAAAGCTTTTCATCTAAGATCAGGAACAAGACAGGGATGCCCACTCTCTCCACTGTTATTCAACATAGTACTGGAGTTCCTAGCCACGGCAATCAAGACAAAACAAAGATATACAAGGCATCCAGATTGGTAAAGAAGTCAAATTGTTACTATTTGTAGATGACATGATATGTACATAAAAACCCTAAAGACTCCACTCCAAAACTACTAGAACTAATATCTGAATTCAGCAAAGTTGCAGAATACAAAATTAACACACAGAAATATGTTGCTTTCGTACACACTAATGATGAACTAACAGAAAGAGAAATCAGAAAAACAATTCCATTCACAATTGCATCAAAAAGAATAAAATACCTAGGAATAAACCTAACAAAAGAAGTGAAAGACCTGTACTCTGAAAACAACAAGACACTCCTAAGAGAAATTAAAGAGGACACTAACAAATGGAAATGCATCCCATGCTCTTGCCTAGGAAGAATAAATATTGTCAAATGGCTATGCTACTTAAAGCAATCTAAAGATTCATTGCAATCCTTATCAAACTACCAACAGCTTTTTACAATGAACTGGAACAAATAATTCTAAAATTCATATGGAACCAGAAAAGACCCCGAATAGCCAAAGCAATCCTGAGAAGGAGGAATAAAACAGGGGGAATTATGCTACCTGACTTCAAGCTCTATTACAAAGCCACAGTAATCAACACAATTTGGTATTGGCACAAAAACAGAAACACAGACCAGTGGAACAGAACAGAAAATCCAAACATTAACCCAAACATATACAGTCAATTAATATTTGATAAAGGAGCCTTGGATATACAATGGGGAGATGACAGCCTCTTCAGCAGCTGGTGTTGGAAAAACTGGACAGCTACATGTAAGAGAATGAAACGGGACTACTGTCTAGCCCCATACACAAAGGTAAACTCAAGGTGGATCAAAGACCTGAAATGTAAGTCATGAAACCACAAAACTCTTAGAAAAAAACATAGGCAAAAATCTCTTGGACATAAACATGAGAAACTTCTTCATGAACATATCTCCCCGGGCAAGGGAAACAAAAGCAAAAAGGAACAAGTGGGACTATATCAAGCTGAAAAGCTTCTGTACAGCAAAGAACACCATCAGTAGAACAAAAAGACAACCTACAGTATGGGAAAATATATTCATAAATGATGTATCTGATAAGGGGTTGACATCCAAAATATATAAAGAACTCACGCACCTTAACAAACAAAAAGCAAATAATCCAATTAAGAAATGGGCAGAGGACATGAATAGACACTTCTCTAAAGAAGAAATTCAGATGGCCAACAGGCACATGAAAAGATGCTCCACATCAGATATCACCTCACACCAGTGAGGATGGCCAACATCCAAAACACAAACAACAACAAATGTTGGTGAGGATGTGAAGAAAAGGGAACCCTCCTACACTGCTGGTGGGAATGCAAATTAGTTCAACCATTGTGGAAAGCAGTATGGAGATTCCTCAAAAAAGTCAAAATAGAAATACCATTTGACCCAGGAATCCCACTCCTAGGAATTTACCCTAAGAATGCAGCAGCCCAGTTTCAAAAAGACAGATGCACCCCTATGTTTATTGCAGCACTATTTACAATAGCCAAGAAATGGAAGCAACCTAAGTGTCCATCAGTAGGTGAATGGATAAAGATGTGGTACATATACACAATGGAATATTATTCAGCCATAAGAAGAAAACAAATCCTACCATTTGCAACAACATGGATGGAGTTAGAGGGTATTATGCTCAGTGAAATAAGCCAAGCTGAAAAAGACAAGTATCAAATGATTTCACTCATATGTGGAGTATGAGAACAAAGAAAAAAAAAAAACTGAAGGAACAAAACAGCAGCAGACTCACAGAACACAAGAACGGACTAATAGTTACCAAAGGGAAAGGGACTGGGGAAGATGGGTGGGAAGGGAGGGATAAGAGGGTAAAAGGGGCATTACGATTAGGAGAGGTAATGTTGGGGGGCATGGGGAGGGCTATACAACTCAGAGAAGACAAGTAGTGATTCTATAACATCTCAGTACGCTGATGGACAGTGACTGTAATGGGGTTGGTGGGGGGGGACCTGATGAAGGGTGTAGTTTAATCACCATGGTATTCCACATGTAATTGTAGATTAATGATACCAAAATAAATTATTTAAAAAAATATGATAAAGGCGTCTTGGATATACAATGGGGAGATGACAGCCTCTTCAGCAACTGGTGTTGGCAAAACTGGACAGCTACATGTAAGAGAATGAAACTGGACTACTGTCTAACCCCATACAGAAAAGTCAACTCAAAATGGATCAAAGACCTGAATGTAAGTCATGATAGCATAAAAGTCTTAGGAAAAAACATAGGCAAGACTTCCGGGAAGATGGTGACGTGAACAGACCGGCAGAAAAATTCCTCCCAACATTATATTTATTCACGAAAACACAGCAAATACAACTATTCCTAAACGAGAGACCAGAATACACAGGAAAGTGCACACTGTGCATCTACACCTGTGAGAGGACTCGGCACCCGGTGAGGCGGGTAAGATACGGAGCCCCGACCCGGCAGGACCCGAGCTCTCCTCCACCCCAGTGCTCTGGCGGGAAACTACACCTGAGAGACGACTTGGCACCCGGCGAGATGGAGCCCAGCTGACATAAGTGGCAACTACCAGCAACCAATTCCATAGCCATGAAAAAACAGAGGAATATGGTACAGACAATGCTTCAGACCCACACAACCCCAGAGAGGGAACCTGAAGGGATGGACATGCACAGTCTTCCTGAAAAATAATTCAGAATAAAAGTCATAGCCATGCTGACGGAGCTACAGAGAAATGTGCAAGAGATGAGGGATGAAGTGAAGGAAGTGAGGAAAGAATATGCAGAAATGAGACAAGCCATCGAGGGGCTTAACAGCAGACTGGATGAGGTCTCAGAGACTGTTAATGGATTAGAAAATAGAGAACAGGAATACAGAGAAGCTGAGGCAGAGAGAGATAAAAGGATCTCTAGGAATGAAAGAATATTAAGAGAACTGTGTGACCAATCCAAACGGAACTATATTCGCATTATAGGAGTACCAGAGGAAGAAGAGAGAGAAAAAGGGATAGGAAGTGTCTTTGAAGAACTAATTGCTGAAAACTTTCCCACGCTGGGGAAGGAAATAGTCTCACAGTCCACAGAAGCCCACAGATTCCCCAACACAAGGGACCAAGGACGACAACACCAAGACACATAATAATTAAGATGGGAAAGGTCAAAGATAAAGACAGAGTATTAAAGGCAGCTAGAGAGAGAAAAAAGATCACCTACAAAGGAAAACCCATCAGACTATCATCAGACTTCTCAACAGAAACCTTACAGGCCAGAAGAGAATGGCATGATATATTTAACATAATGAAACAGAAGGGCCTTGAACCAAGAATATTGTATCCAGCATGATTATCATTTAAATATGACGGAGGCATTAAACAATTTCCAGACAAAGGAAAGTTGAAAGAGTTTGCCTCTCATAAACCACCAATACAGGATATCTTAAATGGACTGCTCTAGAGGGAAGCACCCCTAAGGTTAAAGAGATGTCACCAGAGAAAATAAAATCATAGCAAAGAAAGCAGACCATCCAAATACTAACTAAAGGCGAAGAATAAAACACCCAATATATAAAAAATGGAAGAGGAAGAATAGGAAGGGAGAAATAAAGAAACATCAGACGGCGTTCCCAATAACTTAACAAGAAAGTTAAGTTAGATTCTTAGATAGTAAAGAAGCAAACCTTGAACCTTTTGGTAACCAGGAATCTAAAGCCAGCAATGGGAATAAGTACATATCTATCAATAATCACCCTAAATGTAAATGGACTGAATGCACCAATCAAAAGACACAGAGTAACAGAGTGGATAAAAAAGCAAGACCCATCTATATGCTGCTTACAAGAGACTCACCTCAAACCCAAAGATATACACAGACTAAAAGTGAAGGGATGGAAAAAGATATTTCATGCAAACAACAAAGAGAAAAAAGCAGGTGTTGCAGTTCTTGTATCAGACAAAATAGACTTCAAAACGAAGAAAGTAGTAAGAGATAAAGAAGGACATTACATAATGATAAAGGGATCAGTCCAACAAGAAGATATAACCATTATAAAAATATATGCACCCAACACAGGAGCACCAGCATATGTGAAACAAACATTAACAGAATTGAAGGAGGAAATAGACAGCAATGCATTCATTTTAGGAGACTTCCACACACCACTCAATCCAAAAGATAGATCAACCAGACAGAGAATAAGTAAAGACACAGAGGCACTGAACAACACACTAGAACAGATGGACCTAACAGATATCTACAGAACTCTGCACCCAAAAGCAACAGGATACACATTCTTCTCAAGTGCACATGGAACATTTTCCAGAATAGACCACATTCTAGGCCACAAAAAGAACCTCAGTAATTTCAAAAATATTGAAATCCTACCAACCAACTTCTCAGACCACAAAGGTATAAAACTAGAAATAAATTTTAGGAAGAAATCAAAAAGGCTCACAAATACATGGAAACTTAACAACATTCTCCTAATGAATCAATGGGTTAATGACCAAATCAAAACAGAAATCAAAGAATATATGGAGACTAATGACAACAACACAAAGCCACAACTTTTGTGGGACGCAGCAAAGGCAGTTTTAAGAGGAAAGTATATTGCAATCCAGGCCTATTTAAAGAAGGAAGAGCATTCCCAAATGAACAGTCTAAAGACACAATTATTGAAACTGGAAAAAGAAGAACAAAGGAGGCCCAAAGTCACCAGAAGGACGGACATAATAAAGATCAGAGAAGAAATAAACAAAATTGAGAAGAATAAAACAATAGAAAAAATCAATGAAACCAAGAGCTGGTTCTTTGAAAAAATAAACAAAATAGATAAACCCCTAGCCAGACTCATTAAGAGAAAAAGAGAATCTACACACATAAACAGAATCACAAATGAGAAAGGAAAAATAACGACGGACCCCACAGAAATACAAAGAATTATAAGAGAATTATTATGAACATCTATATACTAACAAGCTTCAAAACCTAGAAGAAATGGACAACTTCTTAGAAAAATACAACCTTCCAAGACTGACCAAGCAAGAAACAGAAAAACTAAACAGACTAATCACCAGCAACGAAATTGAATCGGTAATCAAAAAACTACCCAAGAACAAAACCCCCGGACCTGAGGGATTCACCTCTGAATTCTACGAGACATATAGAGAAGAAATAACACCCATTCTCCTTAAAGTTTTCCAAAAAATAGAAGAGGAGGGAATACTTCCAAACTCTTTCTAGGAAGCCAGCATCACTCTAATACCAAAACCGGGTAAAGAGCTCACTAAAAAAGAAAATTACAGACCTATATCTCTGATGAACGTAAATGCAAAAATACTCAACAAAATATTAGCAAACCGAATTCAAAAATACATCAAGAGGATCATACACCATGACCAAGTGGGATTCATCCCAGGGATGCAAGGATGGTACAACATTCGAAAATCCATCAACATCATCCACCACATCAACAAAAAGAAGAACAAAAACCACACGATCATCTCCATAGATGCTGAAAAAGCATTTGACAAAATTCAGCATCTATTCATGATTAAAACTCTCAACAAAATGGGTATAGATGGCAAGTACCTCAACATCATAAAGGCTATATATGACAAACCCACAGCTAACATCATACTTAACAGCGAGAAGCTGAAAGCTTTTCATCTAT
>JAQQAC010025234.1:3285911-3301431 GCA_029783875.1 Phataginus tricuspis
AATTAGTTCAACCATTGTGGAAAGCAGTATGGAGATTCCTCAAAAAAGTCAAAATAGAAATACCATTTGACCCAGGAATCCCACTCCTAGGAATTTACCCTAAGAATGCAGCAGCCCAGTTTCAAAAAGACAGATGCACCCCTATGTTTATTGCAGCACTATTTACAATAGCCAAGAAATGGAAGCAACCTAAGTGTCCATCAGTAGGTGAATGGATAAAGAAGATGTGGTACATATACACAATGGAATATTATTCAGCCATAAGAAGAAAACAAATCCTACCATTTGCAACAACATGGATGGAGTTAGAGGGTATTATGCTCAGTGAAATAAGCCAAGCTGAAAAAGACAAGTATCAAATGATTTCACTCATATGTGGAGTATGAGAACAAAGAAAAAAAAAAACTGAAGGAACAAAACAGCAGCAGACTCACAGAACACAAGAACGGACTAATAGTTACCAAAGGGAAAGGGACTGGGGAAGATGGGTGGGAAGGGAGGGATAAGAGGGTAAAAGGGGCATTACGATTAGGAGAGGTAATGTTGGGGGGCATGGGGAGGGCTATACAACTCAGAGAAGACAAGTAGTGATTCTATAACATCTCAGTACGCTGATGGACAGTGACTGTAATGGGGTTGGTGGGGGGGGACCTGATGAAGGGTGTAGTTTAATCACCATGGTATTCCACATGTAATTGTAGATTAATGATACCAAAATAAATTATTTAAAAAAATATGATAAAGGCGTCTTGGATATACAATGGGGAGATGACAGCCTCTTCAGCAACTGGTGTTGGCAAAACTGGACAGCTACATGTAAGAGAATGAAACTGGACTACTGTCTAACCCCATACAGAAAAGTCAACTCAAAATGGATCAAAGACCTGAATGTAAGTCATGATAGCATAAAAGTCTTAGGAAAAAACATAGGCAAGACTTCCGGGAAGATGGCGACGTGAACAGACCGGCAGAAAAATTCCTCCCAACATTATATTTATTCACGAAAACACAGCAAATACAACTATTCCTAAACGAGAGACCAGAATACACAGGAAAGTGCACACTGTGCATCTACACCTGTGAGAGGACTCGGCACCCGGTGAGGCGGGTAAGATACGGAGCCCCGACCCGGCAGGACCCGAGCTCTCCTCCACCCCAGTGCTCTGGCGGGAAACTACACCTGAGAGACGACTTGGCACCCGGCGAGATGGAGCCCAGCTGACATAAGTGGCAACTACCAGCAACCAATTCCATAGCCATGAAAAAACAGAGGAATATGGTACAGACAATGCTTCAGACCCACACAACCCCAGAGAGGGAACCTGAAGGGATGGACATGCACAGTCTTCCTGAAAAATAATTCAGAATAAAAGTCATAGCCATGCTGACGGAGCTACAGAGAAATGTGCAAGAGATGAGGGATGAAGTGAAGGAAGTGAGGAAAGAATATGCAGAAATGAGACAAGCCATCGAGGGGCTTAACAGCAGACTGGATGAGGTCTCAGAGACTGTTAATGGATTAGAAAATAGAGAACAGGAATACAGAGAAGCTGAGGCAGAGAGAGATAAAAGGATCTCTAGGAATGAAAGAATATTAAGAGAACTGTGTGACCAATCCAAACAGAACTATATTCGCATTATAGGAGTACCAGAGGAAGAAGAGAGAGAAAAAGGGATAGGAAGTGTCTTTGAAGAACTAATTGCTGAAAACTTTCCCACGCTGGGGAAGGAAATAGTCTCACAGTCCACAGAAGCCCACAGATTCCCCAACACAAGGGACCAAGGACGACAACACCAAGACACATAATAATTAAGATGGGAAAGGTCAAAGATAAAGACAGAGTATTAAAGGCAGCTAGAGAGAGAAAAAAGATCACCTACAAAGGAAAACCCATCAGACTATCATCAGACTTCTCAACAGAAACCTTACAGGCCAGAAGAGAATGGCATGATATATTTAACATAATGAAACAGAAGGGCCTTGAACCAAGAATATTGTATCCAGCATGATTATCATTTAAATATGACGGAGGCATTAAACAATTTCCAGACAAAGGAAAGTTGAAAGAGTTTGCCTCTCATAAACCACCAATACAGGATATCTTAAATGGACTGCTCTAGAGGGAAGCACCCCTAAGGTTAAAGAGATGTCACCAGAGAAAATAAAATCATAGCAAAGAAAGCAGACCATCCAAATACTAACTAAAGGCGAAGAATAAAACACCCAATATATAAAAAATGGAAGAGGAAGAATAGGAAGGGAGAAATAAAGAAACATCAGACGGCGTTCCCAATAACTTAACAAGAAAGTTAAGTTAGATTCTTAGATAGTAAAGAAGCAAACCTTGAACCTTTTGGTAACCAGGAATCTAAAGCCAGCAATGGGAATAAGTACATATCTATCAATAATCACCCTAAATGTAAATGGACTGAATGCACCAATCAAAAGACACAGAGTAACAGAGTGGATAAAAAAGCAAGACCCATCTATATGCTGCTTACAAGAGACTCACCTCAAACCCAAAGATATACACAGACTAAAAGTGAAGGGATGGAAAAAGATATTTCATGCAAACAACAAAGAGAAAAAAGCAGGTGTTGCAGTTCTTGTATCAGACAAAATAGACTTCAAAACGAAGAAAGTAGTAAGAGATAAAGAAGGACATTACATAATGATAAAGGGATCAGTCCAACAAGAAGATATAACCATTATAAAAATATATGCACCCAACACAGGAGCACCAGCATATGTGAAACAAACATTAACAGAATTGAAGGAGGAAATAGACAGCAATGCATTCATTTTAGGAGACTTCCACACACCACTCAATCCAAAAGATAGATCAACCAGACAGAGAATAAGTAAAGACACAGAGGCACTGAACAACACACTAGAACAGATGGACCTAACAGATATCTACAGAACTCTGCACCCAAAAGCAACAGGATACACATTCTTCTCAAGTGCACATGGAACATTTTCCAGAATAGACCACATTCTAGGCCACAAAAAGAACCTCAGTAATTTCAAAAATATTGAAATCCTACCAACCAACTTCTCAGACCACAAAGGTATAAAACTAGAAATAAATTTTAGGAAGAAATCAAAAAGGCTCACAAATACATGGAAACTTAACAACATTCTCCTAATGAATCAATGGGTTAACGACCAAATCAAAACAGAAATCAAAGAATATATGGAGACTAATGACAACAACACAAAGCCACAACTTTTGTGGGACGCAGCAAAGGCAGTTTTAAGAGGAAAGTATATTGCAATCCAGGCCTATTTAAAGAAGGAAGAGCATTCCCAAATGAACAGTCTAAAGACACAATTATTGAAACTGGAAAAAGAAGAACAAAGGAGGCCCAAAGTCACCAGAAGGACGGACATAATAAAGATCAGAGAAGAAATAAACAAAATTGAGAAGAATAAAACAATAGAAAAAATCAATGAAACCAAGAGCTGGTTCTTTGAAAAAATAAACAAAATAGATAAACCCCTAGCCAGACTCATTAAGAGAAAAAGAGAATCTACACACATAAACAGAATCACAAATGAGAAAGGAAAAATAACGACGGACCCCACAGAAATACAAAGAATTATAAGAGAATTATTATGAACATCTATATACTAACAAGCTTCAAAACCTAGAAGAAATGGACAACTTCTTAGAAAAATACAACCTTCCAAGACTGACCAAGCAAGAAACAGAAAAACTAAACAGACTAATCACCAGCAACGAAATTGAATCGGTAATCAAAAAACTACCCAAGAACAAAACCCCCGGACCTGAGGGATTCACCTCTGAATTCTACGAGACATATAGAGAAGAAATAACACCCATTCTCCTTAAAGTTTTCCAAAAAATAGAAGAGGAGGGAATACTTCCAAACTCTTTCTAGGAAGCCAGCATCACTCTAATACCAAAACCGGGTAAAGAGCTCACTAAAAAAGAAAATTACAGACCTATATCTCTGATGAACGTAAATGCAAAAATACTCAACAAAATATTAGCAAACCGAATTCAAAAATACATCAAGAGGATCATACACCATGACCAAGTGGGATTCATCCCAGGGATGCAAGGATGGTACAACATTCGAAAATCCATCAACATCATCCACCACATCAACAAAAAGAAGAACAAAAACCACACGATCATCTCCATAGATGCTGAAAAAGCATTTGACAAAATTCAGCATCTATTCATGATTAAAACTCTCAACAAAATGGGTATAGATGGCAAGTACCTCAACATCATAAAGGCTATATATGACAAACCCACAGCTAACATCATACTTAACAGCGAGAAGCTGAAAGCTTTTCATCTAAGATCGGGAACAAGACAGGGATGCCCACTCTCTCCACTGTTATTCAACATAGTACTGGAGGTCCTAGCCACGGCAATCAGACAAAACAAAGAAATACAAGGCATCCAGATTGGTAAAGAAGAAGTCAAATTGTCACTATTTGCAGATGATATGATACTGTACATAAAAAACCCTAAAGACTCCACTCCAAAACTACTAGAAGTAATATCTGAATTCAGCAAAGTTGCAGGATACAATATTAACACACAGAAATATGTTACTTTCCTATACACTAATGATGAACTAACAGAAAGAGAAATCAGAAAAACAATTCCATTCACAATTGCATCAAAAAGAATAAAATACCTAGGAATAAACCTAACCAAGGGAGTGAAAGACCTGTACTCTGAAAACTACAAGACACTCCTAGGAGAAATTAAAGAGGACACTAACAAATGGAAATGCATCCCATGCTCTTGGCTAGGAAGAATAAATATTGTCAAAATGGCTATACTACCTAAAGCAATCTACAGATTCAACGCAATCCCTATAAAACTACCAACAGCTTTCTTCAATGAACTGGAACAAATAACTCAAAAATTCATATGGAACCAGAAAAGACCCCGAATAGCCAAAGCAATTCTGAGAAGGAGGAATCAAACAGGGGGAATTACGCTCCCTGACTTCAAACTCTACTACAAAGCCGTAGTAATCAAGACAATTTGGTACTGGCACAAAAACAGACCCAGAGACCAGTGGAACAGAACAGAAAATCCAAACATTAACCCAAACATATACAATCAATTAATATTTGATAAAGGAGCCTTGGATATACAATGGGGAGATGACAGCCTCTTCAGCAGCTGGTGTTGGAAAAACCGGACAGCTACATGTAAGAGAATGAAACTGGACTACTGTTTAGCCTAGCCCCATACACAAAGGTAAACTCAAGGTGGATCAAAGACCTGAAATGTAAGTCATGAAACCATAAAACTCTTAGAAAAAAACATAGGCAAAAATCTCTTGGACATAAACATGAGCGACTTCTTCATGAACATATCCCCCTGGGCAAGGGAAACAAAAGCAAAAATGAACAAGTGGGACTATATCAAGCTGAAAAGCTTCTGTACAGCAAAGGACACCATCAGTAGAACAAAAACACATCCTACAGTATGGGAAAATATATTCATAAATGATGCATCTGATAAGGGGTTGACATCCAAAATATATAAAGAACTCACGCACCTTAACAAACAAAAAGCAAATAATCCAATTATGAAATGGGCAGAGGACATGAATAGACACTTCTCCAAAGAAGTTCAGATGGCCAACAGGCACATGAAAAGATGCTCCACATCACTAATCATCAGAGAAATGCAGATTAAAACCACAATGAGATATCACCTCACACCAGTGAGGATGGCCAACATCCAAAACACAAACAACAACAAATGTTGGTGAGGATGTGGAGAAAAGGGACCCCTCCTTCACTGCTGGTGGGAATGTAAATTAGTTCAACCATTGTGGAAAGCAGTATGGAGATTCCTCAAAAAACTCAAAATAGAAATACCATTTGACCCAGGAATCCCACTCCTAGGAATTTACCCTAAGAATGCAGCAGCCTAGTTTCAAAAAGACAGATGCACTCCTATGTTTATCGCAGCACTATTTACAATAGCCAAGAAATGGAAGCAACCTAAGTGTCCATCAGTAGATGAATGGATAAAGAAGATGTGGTACATATACACAATGGAATATTATTCAGCCATAAGAAGAAAACAAATCCTACCATTTGCAACAACATGGATGGAGCTAGAGGGTATTATGCTCAGTGAAATAAGCCAAGCCGAAAAAGACAAGTATCAAATGATTTCACTCATATGTGGAGTATGAGAACTAAGAAAAAAACTGAAGGAACAAAACAGCAGCAGACTCACAGAACCGAAGAATGGACTAATAGTTACCAAAGGGAAAGGGACTGGGGAAGATGGGTGGGAAGGGAGGGATAAGGGGGAAAATGGGGCATTACGATTAGCAGATGTAATGTTGGGGGGGGCATGGGGAGGGCTGTACAATGCAGAGAAGACAAGTAGTGATTCTATAGCATCTCACTAGGCTGATGGACAGTGAGTGTTATGGGGTTGGTGGGGGGGACTTGATGAAGGGGATAGTTTAATAACCATAATATTGCACATGTAATTATAGATTAATGATACCAAAATAAATAATAAATAAATAAATAAATAAATGGGTTTCTCCCACTTTATTTCTCCCTTCGACTGATTTTGGTTTCAAAGGCATTTTGCCCTGGGATTCCCCCCTATCTGGGGCAGTCAGCAGGACTGAACCCAAAATCTGACTACATGGGTGTGACCCTTGGTCGGGTTGCCCCTAGAGACGGTGGGGAGATGGCCAGAACCCAACTGTAGATGGTGAGGAGGTCGCAGTGGCTGCAGTGGTAGAGGGTGCAGTTTCACCCGGGAGCCCCCTATCTGTGGAGTTTCCAATTGGGGAGCCCCTAGTAAGGAATTGGTCTAGGGTAAAGCACCTCCTGGAGGGGTGGGGCCTTTCCCAGAATTGGGGAAGGTGGACACACTGGAAGCTGTGGAATTAGCCCTCCGTGAGATAGAAGACTGCTTAGAGGCCCTTAGTGTATAGCAACTGGCATTGTAGGATCTCTTTTTCTTGAGGTAGTGGAAAGGGTTATGGAGGAGAAACAGTTATTGAGGAGAGAGAGAGAATTTGGCAGGAGAGAGACACATTTAAGCATTGCTTGGAGAAGGGTGATGACCTATGGGATGCCCTTAAGAAAGAGAGACAGTTATTGAGAAGACAGGTTGTGCTCCTGGAAGATACGCTAGCAGTGAAGGAGGAGCAAGCAGGAGAATCTGCATTGCAGGAGGCTGTGGGGGAAGGGGAGGAAAGAGTGGTGCCTTCAGCCCTGGAGATGGTAGAGGAGATGTTGGGAAAGGATGGGGGTGGGCCAAGGGCTGATCTGTTGCTGAGGCCACAGTTTGAGGCCCAGCACTCCCATATTAAATGCACACCTGGTTGTAATTAAGAAAATAAAAACGTAACAACCACGGGCTCCTCAGGGGGAGGAGCCACCCCCTCCCCAGGTTGTGGAGCACTCCATGCTCCGCCCCTGTACCCAGGATGAGCAGGTGGACATGAGCATCCGGTATCAGGAAAAGCTATTGGAACCTCTGCCTACATGGCTTTTGCATCTCTGAGATATGGGGATAGAAAACATTGTTATGTTGGGTTCTGAAATGAGTTGACTGGCTTCCCTGACAACTCACCCTTCTCTTCGGAAGTGGTTACAAAGTGCCCGTCACACCTCAGGGAATCGGGTGCTTCTGGATTGGCTCACAGCTCCCATCAGGGCAGTTTGGCCTAATCAGGGTGATTTACCATACACTCACTAGCTGGAAAATGTATGTAGAGCTCCAGCAGGTGTTATGGGAGCTGGGCATGAAAAATATCATCTATAATATGGACCCCCAGGGCCCCGATGAGGAGTTGTTCACTGTAGGAATGAGAAATCTGGTGCTCCATACATCTCCTTCATCTCTCTTTGGGTCCCTAGTGACTATTCTTGCCCCCACAAAGGGCAACCTATAAGTGAGGCTATTCGTACTTTAGAAGATCTGGGGAAGGTTGAAACAATAAGAACACGGAAGGAAGTACGGGCTACAATTGAAAAGAGAGGTCTCTTCAAGGCCCCCCTGAAGGTTTCAAGGACCCAGATGTGGGTTGATTTGATAAAGGCTGGGGTAGTGAAAGAAAAACTTGATGGGTGGCCCAATAGGACCTTGTTAGAACCGTGGCACCAATTAAAACCAGAGCAGCAGTTCCAGTCGCTGAGGTACAGGACATGGAAGCCAGAGTCAAAGCCCCATGTCCGGCCTGTGTCCCTGCAAGACTTCTGGGGGACAGTACTCAGGCTCTGCCTGGGCCCTCACCCCCACAGGACGATGACTGTGTGTTGCAGTTCAACTTGGTGGGGTGGGGGTCAAGATCCCCACCTTGGGGGACATGGGGGGGACTGGAGACTACATGTAAAATTAGCAATTCATTGGTTCTTGTGAATGTATGTGCCCTGGTGCTTGTGAGCACAGGAACTGAAGGTTCTCTGATTTATAGGAACCCTGAGCGTTTTCCTGGGACCCCTGCTGTGATAGATGGCTATGGGGGTAAGGTAATTAGAGTGAAGAAAGCTCAAATCCCATTGGGGATAGGGCATTACCCCAAAAGGAGTATACTGTGTGCATTTCTCCCATCCCTGAATATATTTTGGGGGTAGATATTCTGCAGGGCCTGTGGTTACTGACCACACTGCAGGTGAGTTCAGACTGAAGGTACGTGTGGTAAAGGCAGTTCTGAGGAGACATGCTAAGCACCTGCTGGTAACTCTGTCTGTATCTCAGCAAGTGACAAATACTAAGCAGTATAAATTGCCTGTGGGGCACAGGGAAATTGGAGAAACTCTACAGGAGTTGGAAAAAGTGGGCATCATAAAGCCCACTTATAGTCCTTTTAATTCCCCAGTGTGGCCAGTGAAAAAGTCAGATGGTTCCTGGCATATGACTGTGGATTACAGGAAATTGAATAAAGTCACACCCCCTTTGCATGCTACTGTCCCCTCTATAGCAGCCCTTATGGACACCCTCATAACTAGGGACATATCATTATGTTGTGGACCTTGCTAATGCTTTCTTCTATATTGACATAGCACAGGAAAATCAGGAACAGTTTGCCTTCATGTGGGAAATGAACATGTCTGGCAGTGGACATTCACTGTCCTTCCACGTGGATACCTCCACAGTTCCATCATTTGTCATGGATTTGTAGCCCAGGACTTGGCCACATGGAAGAAACTGCAAACAGTGTGCCTGTATCACTACATTGATGATATCATGCTCACGTCTAATTCTCTTGCAGATTTAGAAGAGGCAGTTCCTAGACTGCTGCAACATCCACAGGAGAAAGGATGGGCTGTGAACAGCACCAAGGTTCAGGGATCTGGTTTGTCTGTAAAATTCTTGGGGGTTGTCTGATCGGGTAAAACTGTAGTTATTCCAGAAGCAGTCATAGACAAGGTCCAGGCTTTCCCTACCCCTACCACTATGGCAGTCTTGCAAGAATTTTTGGGTCTTTTGCACTAGTGAAGAGTGCTTATCCCACACTTGGCACAAATTCTGAAGCCCTTATACCAGTTGGTATGAAAGGGCATCAGGTGGGACTGGGATGAGACATGTGCAGTTGCTTTTACTGCTGCTAAGCAGGTAGTCAAGGTCGTACAGGCCTTGAGTGTAATGGATTCATCAAGGCTCTGTGAGTTAGATGTTTATGTAACTGAAGATGGTTATGGATGGGGCTTTTGGCAGTGGCTTGAACAGACAAGCTAGCTTCTTGGATTATGATCAAAACTATGGAAAAGAACAGAGGTCTGGTATACTTTTATAGAGAAGCAACTGGCTGCTGTGTACCATGCCTTGCTGGCTACGGAGCACATCACCGGAACACATCCGACCAAGGTAATAACCACCTATCCCATCGTGGGGTGAGTGCAAGACTGGACCTAAAGGCCATGGAGTGGTGTGGCACAGATGCCAATACTGGCCAAATAGGGGTGCACATTTACAGCAGCATAGCACCCTCTCTACTAGACCCTTAGGTGGAGAACTCCAACGCTTATTTGGACCAGTGACCTATACCAGTGGAAAGCAGGAAGAAATTGCTTTGGAGCCATTGGTAGCCAAGAGTTGTTATCAGAAGGGAAAAGGCCCTATACCTGAAGATGCTTGGTATACAGATGGCTCCAGTCACGGGCAGCCCAACAAGTGGAGGGCTGTGGCTTTCCATCCTAAGACTGAGACAATGTGGATGGAGGATGGAGAAGGGAAAAGCAGCTGATGGGCTGAGTTGCAGGCAGTATGGCTCGTGACTACCCAGGAGCCCTTCCCTATAGTCTGCACTGACAGCTGGGCTGTCTACTGACGCTTGACCCTGTGGCTACCAACATGGTACCATGCCAACTGGATGGTTGGTCACTGACCCCTTTGGGGGCACGAGTTGTGGCAAGACCTATGGGCCTCTGGTCAGACTAAGACAGTTACCATATATCATGTGACTGGCCATTCGCCTTTGGCATCCCCAGGGAATGATGAAGCAGACACATTGGCCCAGGTGCATTGGCTAGAAGGAAAGCCTGTCTCTGATGAAGCCCAATGGTTACATCAGCATTTGTTGCATGCGGGACAAAAGACAATGTGGGCTGTAGTCTGTCAATGGGGCTTGCTGTTGACCTTTGAAGAAGTCAGCAGAGCCTGGAGGGAGTGCCTTGTGTGCTCAAAGAGGGACTTACACTGAGTCCCACAGCAATATGGGACAATAGTAAAGGGGCTGATACCCCTTGTCAGGTGGCAGATAGACTATATTAGGCCTCTGCCCATATCAGAAGGATATCGGTATGCCATTACTTACTTGTGTGGACATGGCTACTGGACTATTGGTTGCTTTTCCTGCACGTTGTGCAGATCAGCAAGCCGCCAAAAGGGGCCTAGACTGTCTCTTTGCAGCCTATGGCTAGCCACAGGTGACAGAGTGATCAAGGCACCCACTTTACTGGGCATGGGTTACAAGAATGGGTGCAGCAATTAGGAATAAAGTAGAAGTTTCATGTACCATATAACCCTACCAGGGCAGGCATGATAGAGGTACAATGGTTTGTTGAAATCTGGCCTGAAGTTGGACACCAACAGCCTGTGGGGCTGGTCAGTTTGCTTATGGACAGTGCTATGGTGTTTGAATGAGAAGCCCCAAAAAGGAGCCTTGAGCCCTGTGGATATGCTAACACACATTGTTGCCTCTCCTGTTCAACTGTATGTGCAAACCAACGAGGAGTTATTGAAACCAGGATATGGCCAGTAGAGCAACATCCTGCTGTCAGCCCAGAGTGCATTAAACTCTGGGGACTGTTGAGTGGACGTCACCCTGGACATTTCGACCCATGGACCAGTGATGGTTGGCTCTTCTGGCACCTTGGGGAGAAGGCCTGGAAGCTGGCCTCGTGTGTATTCCTGGAGTAACAGCAGAGTGGCCCCCAAAGATCATGGTAGTGTACCCAAACGTCCGGGAGGTAAGAACATCTTACAGGGAAGTTTTGTTTTATCTTTATGGCCAGTGCATATACCTCCCATAGCCATATATATCGACCCATCAGTAACTCCCACAGGGAAGGGGGTTGAAGGTCTGGTATCCTAGAGCAAGACAAGATCCCATTCCTGCCAGTGTACTATCACAGGACCACTCTCTTGCATGCATCCTACCTGATGGACAAGATTTGCCTATGCTGGTATCATTAAAACATGTATCTTATCGCCTTTAGGTTATTTTTCTTTTACAGTCCCTGTGGCCTGGACCCGCCCCCTGGCCACAGCTGCCAGCATGATGATTGCTCTGAACTCTCTACCTATTCAGCTTCTGATCACCTGTGGAATGGGCGAGCTACAGACTTAATCTGCCTAAGACTCTGAACCTAGCTAAATCCTCCGGCTTCACGATCATTATGATTTTATTGCTGTTGCTATTATATGTTATTAGTCTGGTTACAATGTTCCAGTTTTCTTGCACAGGGGCCATTGCGGAAGATGGGGAATGAGTAGATTGTAAGGAGAGATTTCTGGAGGGGTTGGCTTTGGGTAAAACTGCAATATTTCCAGAATCTCTCGCCTGGCCTTAGTGAATCTCCATATCAATAGGTGTTTCCAATGGGTGGAGAGAAGTAAGCCATATTCATATAAATAGGTAATTACATGGGTGAGCAGGGCATATCTGGACCGGAGAGGTTGGGTGGAGTCTCTTCTGCAGTCCAGTTGTGAGGAGAGAAGTGGATGACTGATTGTAAGAAACAAATTGGTTTCTCCAACTTTATTTCTCCCTTTGACTGATTGCGGTTTCAAAGATATCTTGCCCTGGAATTTCCCCCCGGAGTTAACACTAAGTTAATTTAAAAAGAGAGATACAGAGACAGTGTAGATTAGTATTGAGGGCACTGCTGGATGACAGCTAAGGGATGCAGGGTTTCTTCCTGGGGTGATGAAAATGTCCTCAATTTGATTGTGCTGATGTGAGTAAACTGAAAACCACTGTATGGAATGTAAACTGTTTCAATAAAGCAGTGAAAAAAAGTGGGGGAGACTGGTGGGCAGCTATAGGGTTATTTTGGAGTAATACTTGAGCTCACTTAAAGAACAGCAGGTAAGTACTTGCTGATTAGACTAGATCTCTCTAAAACCCCCAGGAACTCTGTTATTTTATGAATGCAATCAGGCAATCATATACACATACGAAAAGAGGTACCATGACAACTACTGAAAGTGTAAACACCATGATGTTCTTGTTTATGAGGAAATGCTGACACCCTGAGGGACTGCATGTGAGAGCTGTGGCCTCCCTTCCAAAAACACACCCTCCACCCTGTCAGTCCCCAGCAAGCCTCTTTGTGGTTGGTCCTTGTTCACTCAATTTCTACCTTTCTCTATTCCTATTCACCTCCTGCTTTACCAGCTCCTTCCTCCCCTAAGCACTGACAAACACCGGGGACCTCCCATCTTCTCACCTCCAGCCCACTCTACTTATCATTCCGCACCAAGTTAAGAGCCCAGCTAGAGCAGGTATGAATCTTGTTGGGTTGCTAACTGCTGTGTGCTCATAGGCAGATTACCACACATCTGGACAACTCTGGTTCCTTAACTAAAGAAGGGGTGGGGGGGAGCCACTTCCTGGGGGGCTTAGGTGGTCACTACCACTTACTGAGCAGCTGATAAGGCTCATACTGTTGAGCTAATGCTTCCAGCACCTCAGAGCTTCTCTGAAGACGGGTTTCTACTTTGTCATACTCACCAAAGTGACCTCCTGTATCTTAAATCCAAGGGACACTTTCCAAACTCTGTTTTACCTTTCTGAGGCACTAGGCTCTGGGGGACCACCCCTCCCTTCTCTAAATGACTTCCCCTCCATAAGGCCCATGCCACCACTCTCTAGACCTGGTCCTGCCTCCAGGTCCACACTGTTTGCAGGCTGCCTCTTCTCATGCCCACTCCTTCAGGGACGCCACCTGCACGACTTCATCCCTTTTCCTGCTGTCACCTTCCCAGGCAACCCATCCACACTCAGGGCTCAGCCCCAGCCTGACAACCTGGCACACAGAGGGCCCACAAATATTTACTGAATGAACATTTCCTGGATCCTCATCTTTGTGCCCAGGCCTCTCTCCTGGGGTCTAGACATGCACATACAATTGTAAACTGGAAATCTCTGCATGAGTATCAGACAGGATGTCCTCCAAACTCAGCTTCTTGCCTTCCTCCCCAAACCCACCCCTTCTCCTCATGTTCTGACTCAGCGCATGGCTCACCCCGTGTCCTCTCGTATGGCTGGGCATTGATTTGTGCTGATTCTATGTTCTAAACCACTTTGCACTGAGATCCCACCACACCACCTGTCTTGGTTCAGCTCCTCAGCATTTTTTTACCTAGATTACTGACATAACTTTGTACTGATCTGTTTCTATTCTGTTCTAACACACCCTTTATGATGTTATCAGTGTGATCTCTATAAAACATGCATCTGAACCATTTTAAATCCCTTCCTATTTCCCATCACCCACAGATAAAGTTCAAATTCCTCACCCTGGGCACATAAGGCCTTTCTAATCTGATCTCAATGAACTCTGTTTAATCCCCTGCCGCGCCCTTGAAGCCCTGACTTAAACTGAACTCCATTTAGGACTGAGAACAGAGTTCTTGCCTGGTGACCTCCTACCCTTTAAGATTTAGGTCAAGCATCACCTCCCTGTAGTATTTTTTTCCCTGAAGACTCACACCACACCTATTCATGTTCCTTATCCCATCCCTAGTGCCCTAATGAAAATTTGTACATAGTGCTTATCTCCCATGTTCATGGTAAAGCACTGGAGTCCTGCTATGAAGATTCACAGGCCTGATTCTCTCCAACTCCCCCACTCTGGGGGACAAGGGCCTCACCCTCTCATCCCCAGTGCCAGGTCCAGTGCTCAGCAGGTGTCAGTACCCAGCACACATCCAGGATTAGCTGTTCACTGTTCCCATGCCTCCCCTTCTGCAGCCTCAAGGATCCTTGTCCTTCAGGTTCACAGGCTCTGTTCGCGTCCAATAATAGAGGCAGCACTAGTTCACCCCATCCTCACGACAACCTGTAAGGTTGGTACTGTACTGGGTATTCTCCCCAGTTCCAAGACTGAGACACTGAAACTTAGCAAAGTTAAACAACTTGGAAAGTAAGCCCCGAACCAGGATTGAATACAGATCTATTTGTGTCAAAGTCCTCGCCCAAAGTCCAATTTATGGGACCCCTCTGAGCATGCCTCTTTCACCTCAAAACCCGTTAGTGTCTTTTATTCATCAACGCTTCTCTCCCTCTGAGAAGGAGGCTTCTCTCCTTGCACAGGTTAACTCCCTTCAGCTGCGCTTCCTTCCCTCTGGACCTGCCTCACTGAGCCTTTCCCCTTCAAATTCTTTCTCTCCCCACCTCAAAAAGTAACTTAAACCTGGTCTTTCTAGAGCCATGGTTCTCAAAGTAGGAACCTACTAGAAATGTAAATTTTCAGGCCCTACCTCAGCCCCTGGGTCAGAAACCTGGGGTCAGGCCCAGGAAACAGTTTTAACAAGCCCTCCAGGTGTAGTCACCGTTAAAAAAAACAGGTGAATATACACTAATAATGAGCTAACAGAAAGAGAAATCAGAAAAACAATTCCATTCACAATTGCACCTAAAAGAATAAAATACCTAGGAATAAACCTAACGAAGGAAGTGAAAGACCTGTACTCTGAAAACTACAAGACACTCCTAGGAGAAATTAAGGAAGACACTAACAAATGGAAATGCATCCCATGCTCTTGGCTAGGAAGAATCAATATTGTCAAAATGGCAATACTACCTAAAGCAATCTACAGATTCAACGCAATGCCTATTAAAATACCAACAGCTTTCTTCAATGAACTGGAACAAATAATTCTAAAATTCATATGCAACCAGAAAAGACCCCGAATAGCCAAAACAATCCTGAGAAGGAGGAATCAAACAGGGGGAATTACGCTCCCTGACTTCAAGCTCTACTACAAAGCCACAGTAATCAAGACAATTTGGTACTGGCACAAAA
>JAQQAC010025234.1:3301931-3323857 GCA_029783875.1 Phataginus tricuspis
TCAGATGCATCATTTATGAATATATTTTCCCATACTGTAGGATGTCTTTTTGTTCTACTGATGGTGTCCTTTGCTGTACAGAAGCTTTTCAGCTTGATATAGTCCCACCTGTTCATTTTTGCTTTTGTTTCCCTTGCCCGGGGGGATATGTTCATGAAGAAGTCGCTCATGTTTATGTCCAAGAGATTTTTGCCTATGTTTTTTTCTAAGAGTTTTATGGTTTCATGACTTACATTCAGGTCTTTGATCCACCTTGAGTTTACCTTTGTGTATGGGGCTAGACAGTAGTCCAGTTTCATTCTCTTACATGTAGCTGTCCAGTTTTTCCAACACCAGCTGCTGAAGAGGCTGTCATCTCCCCATTGTATATCCAAGGCTCCTTTATCAAATATTAACTGCTGTAAATGTTTGGGTTAATGTTTGGATTTTCTATTCTGTTCCACTGGTCTGTGGGTCTGTTTTTGTGCCAGTACCTCTACATTCTTCTTATATTTTGTTTTTCCTTTGCGATTACAATTTTTTTTGTGTGTGTGTAAGTATTATACATGTATACATATGTAACAGTACCAAGGGCAGTAATAGGATGAAATCTGTGTACCAAATGTCAAAGGAAAGAAACCACACAGTACCAGCACTTTAGAACCTTGGCACTCAAAAAAGTGAGGTCCCAGGACCAGTAGAACTGGCACCTTCTGGAAGGTTAAAAATGCTGAATCTCCGCCTCTGCCATGTCTACCTTAGAATCTCCAGGTGGTTCATATGCACACTAAGTCTGAGAAGCTCTTCTTAGAAGCCCCTGCATCCTCTCTCTTCACCCCCACCCCAGGAGGTTTCTCGTATCCTGATTTTGTGTTCACTGACTTTATTTATAGTTCTATCACCCTTGTGTAATTTATCCCCAGACAATATGCCACCTGGTCTTGAAAACGGAGGGCAAGCATGAACCAGCTGTGCAAGGAGAGGGCAGCAATGCCCCTGCTAAATGGAGGCTCTAGGAGGAGGTGAGCAGAACAGTCTCCAGGTCATGGTCTGACTTCTGCTTCTCTGGGAGCAGACAAGGCCCCCACTCTGGGGAAGCTGTGAGCAAGATCATGTGTGAGTCTTGGGAAATGCAGGGTTCTCTGCAGCTGGGTGCTTGGCAAGACTGAGGTGTAGACCAGGCACTGGACATGCAGCAGAAGTATGATTAGAGCAGCTGTTCTACTTTCTGTTTCTGAGCCCAAGGAAAACTAACAACTTCTTGGGTGACACGCCTGTCCTCAGCAGAGCATGAGGGGAGAGACCCTCCTTGGCAGGTGGTCATGACAAGCCAAATACTGATGGGATCTGGGCCAGACTCTCCTGGGTGCTCTGTTCTTGGGCTAAGAAGATGACCCGATGACGTGGGGGTCTTGGTGATGACTGTCTATCTCTTAGGTCACCCTGCAGCAGTATGGCTCAGGTGCCTCCACATCTGGTGCACAGTTTTTCACCATCCTCCAAGGGATTCCTTTGCATATTTTTCTGTGTTGGGTCTCCTGTTTTCTGTATTTACGTCTTACTTTTTCTTGCTTTACTCTTTCAATTTGGTGGAGTACATCATGAAGTAATTCTTGAGAAAGGGTATGTGACAGCTAAAATGTTTAAATCTTTAATCTCTGAAAATGACTATTCTATATTCATTCTTGTACACTTTGGCTAGGTATAGAATTCTATGTTGGCAGTTATTTTCCTGCAGAATTTTGAAGGCATTGTACTACTGTCTTCTTGCTTCCTGTGTTGCTGCTGTTAAGTCCAAAGTGGTTCAGATTCTTGGTAAGTGACCTAGTACTCTTCCTATCCTGGAAGCTTGTGGAATTTTTTCTTTACACCCAATGTTCAGAAATTACATGACTGATGTGGATCTATTTTCTTTAGTGCTGAGCACACAGTATGCCCTTTCAATCTGGCAACTCATGCCCTTTAGTTTGTATTTTATTAATCATTTCCTACTCTGTTTTCTCTCTTCCTGTACTTTCTTATCCAGACATTGGACCTCTTCTTACACTGGCCCTCTCATTTCCTTTTCTATTTTCCATCTGTCTTGTTTTTCTTTTTTTCTTTACATTTTAGGGACATTATTCAGATTTTGTTAAGTATAGTCTTCACATATACTTCATATTTTAGAAATATTTCTAAGGTTTGCTTTCTGATTATTTAAAAATTCTTATTCCCTAAATACAACACATCCTCTTATCGCTCTCATTACTTCCCACTGGCCAAAGCAAGCTCTATGTCTAAGCCCCAAATCAAGGGACAGGAAAGTATACTATGCCTGCCATGAAGCTACGGCAAGGGTGTGTGTTTAAAGTATGACCTAAGAACTGAAGAACTAAGAGCAAACATTTAACCTATCCCCATATAACTAAGGGATACAACATATTCCTACCAGTAACAGCAACTCATTTTAGCAGCGATAAGGGATAAACAGGAAACAGGCGGAGGAGGCAGGCATCAATAGGCAAGGAGATGTGTAATTAAAAACTGCCCCAAATAATTCTGATACATATGCACTTTTGCCACAGAAGGTGTCTTTACTATACTAAATAATATATTAACCAGCAATTTATTTCTAAAAAAACCTTCTAATTTTTAAGAAGTTCTTTTACAGATGATTTCATCTGTAGAAACTAAATGGCAAAGTGGAAAGATGAAGAGGTTTGGAACTGGACTTTGGTTTGAATTCTGGTTCTACCACTGAGCTAGCAAACTTGGCAAGTTAACTATGAGTCTTAGTTTCCTTACAAGTAAAATCGAACATAATAATTATCTACAATGTAAGACTGGTTTGAGGGCTGAATGACAATATATTTAAAGAATCTGGTCTTTAAAAATTTTTCTTTTGACATAACTAGCTAGGCTACTTATATCAAAGCAGACCTAGTTGGATGCCATGATCCCAAGTCAGGCATATCACGTGTAAGTAGCCAAGGCAGATGAAGGCAGAATCCCAAGGCTGCCCTTTACATCACAGACCATCTCCAGTCATCCAGGCTTCCTTAATGGAAAGGTCCTGGTATCATTAGCCAATCGGCAACACTCAGAGACTTTGCTTTCCCAGTAAGAGAAGAGATGGTTTGCAGTCTTCTGGCTTTAAAAGAACCACCCTATTTTTCCTCCCCTGAACCCCATTCTTCAGAGCCTAGACTGTCATAGACTGGGTTCCCTGCTTAGAGGTATAAATTTCCCATTTAGTTTACAATCTTTGATCTCTTAGAATGTTTTTTTTTTAACACCTTTTAAAGATGAGAAAGTTGGAGCGGACAGAGTAAGTATCACAACTAAAAGTCACTTTAGTGCCACCACTAAAATCATTTTAGGACAAAACTGTTGCAGAATTCAGGTGAAATTTTTGTCACATAATTAACTGGACTCCTGGCCAATAACTAGCTTCATCTGTTCTGCATGCAAATCTTGAACTATCTTCCTTCTGCTCATTAGCAGCATCTTCCTTCCATGACGTAGAGGATCTACTTTGTGATTGTTTAGATTAACAGACTTTGTTCATAACTATACAGCAATAAAAAAGATACTATATAGCAAGAGATATGTGAATATAAAACTTTTCTTTGTTTTATATTCAGGTACAGAAATCTATCATAACTATGACTTATTTTAAAATGACTCTAGTCTTTTCTCATTTCACTGATAAGCCTTTATTAAGAAGCCCTTAAAACTGCTAAAAAATTTTCAAGGCATGTGGTTTGTAAGATTAATTTTTATCTTGTAACTATTTTTTTATTGTGGTCACCCTATCGTAAAATCTACCATCTTAACTTTTTAAAAGTATACAGTACAGTTCACTAATACACATGGCTATGCAACAGATCTCCAGAACTTTTTAACCTTGCAAAACTGAAACTCTATATCCATTGAACAATCCCCCTTTCTCCTTCCCTATAGTGCCTGGCAACCACCATTCTACTCTGTCTCTTATGAGTTTGACTATTTTACACATCTTATGTAAGTCATCATGCAGAATATTTTTTTTTTCAACTGGCATATTTCACTCAGCACAATGTCCTCAAGGTTCATCCATGCTTAAGCATATGACAGGATTTCCTTCCTTTATAAGGCTGAATAATATTCCATTGTATAGTATAGATGACATTTCCTCACTTACTCCTCTGTTGATGGACACTTAGGTTGCTTATACGTCTTCACTGTTATGAACAATGCTATGTACCAGTCAGGGCCGCAGTCTTACCCCTACCAACTCCACTTGTGAAATGATCCCAGCCTACAAACATAAAGCTTCTGACCCCTAATTCAGAGCTCCTTCCACAATATCATTAACATTGGTTCAACAGAGGCTTGCTGACTGCCGAACACATGGCAGGTACAGTGCCGGACTCTCGGCCTTGCTCTCAGTCCAACAGAGAGCGGCACACACTCCAATTAAAGCTCACTGTGGCTGTCCTGACAGAGGGTGAGCACCCAGCTCAGTCTGAGCAGGGACTTAAGGGAGGGGTCCTGGAGAAGATGGCTTATGAGCAGCCTAAGTCCTGAAAGGTGAGGAGAGGTCAGACATGATTAGATTGGGGAAAGATACATGTGAAAGAGATCTACCTTAGAGACAAGCAGGCCATTTTCAAAGAACTCTATTCAGAGTATTTTGGGGTTCTGGAGTGTCATGCGTGGGCTCCATTTGCACAACGCCAGATGCTGCGCTGTTCCACCAGGCCTTGTTACACTGACACTACTCTAAATATTCACCTGAGCTAGTCTCTCCTGCTGCTCTTCTCTGTCAGGCACAATAGCTCCCCACTGACCTGAGTGACTTGAGCACTTAAGTGGCCAAAGTCTGGCCTATGAGTTGGGATGCTCTGAATTCAGACATACCATATAGTGGGCAGCAGGAGTTGTATTTTTCATTTACAGACATCACTCTTCCATAA
This sequence comes from Phataginus tricuspis, assembly GCA_029783875.1. Taxonomy (NCBI): domain Eukaryota; kingdom Metazoa; phylum Chordata; class Mammalia; order Pholidota; family Manidae; genus Phataginus; species Phataginus tricuspis. The sequence goes on from JAQQAC010025234.1 coordinate 3,306,848, forward strand.
CCACGTATATCTCTCTGAAGGAACACTCCATGAGAGAGCAGAGCGAGCACGGGTAAGAACGATGAAGGTGACCCACCATCTGATGCAGGCAGCAAAGCTCATGACCAGGCTCCAAGCACAACCCCTCTCCCTCAGAACTAGCAGTGATAGGGTGGTCATGGGAGGTACATTGTGGTGTAGACTGGACAAATGAAGGCAAACATTTCCCAACAGAGAGCTGAGTCTGACTTGATTGGTTAATTGGACAGTGAAGACTGGTTTTGCCAACTGGGTTACATGGTACATTTCCCATACATTAAACCAGCTTCACAGTTCTAAAGTTCTGATAAGAATACATTTAAAGGAGATAGAAGTATTTTACTGTACTGGCAAAGGTGTGTTGAAATGAATGGTATTCTGACTTCTCCAACCAATTTGAGTATATTAGGCTAAACAAGGTACCTCTAAGTCAAAGACAAAAAGGTGTAATCAATTGATCAGACTTAATAAAGCCTTTTTTGCTGTATTTCTCAGTAATTGAGAAAGTGACTAATAACTATATTAATCCTTTCGTAAGCTATATGGTTTCTAATTCTGTTTTCAATAAAATTGAAGGACTACCTAACCAAGTTATAAGCTGATTAGTAAACTGATTTCTGATGTTACATCACCATATTAATTTTGGCATATAACTCAAGTTTCAAAAAAACTGAATAACATTGCTTTTAAATTTCCTCCTTTCTTTTATATTTATGTGAACAAGCTTCTGGGCTTAAATTTGTAAAAACAAAAAACAGGAACAGAATTGAGAACTCTCATTCTGTCAATAGGTAATATTCATCCATGGTTACTGTGAACAAACTGAAGGGTAAGTAAACCTCATCCATCTCGCTAAGGGAAGCATTTCTAATAAACTTTTACTTTTTTTTGCTTAGTAACTATTTATAAAAATGTATAATGCATTTGTTGTTAGTTATTAAATTATTTTAATTCAACTTAGTGAAATAAGAGCTATATATAACACACAGAACCTTATAAATCCTACATATATTCTTCCTTTGTATAAATCAACTCTTACAAGAGCAAAAATATCCATAGAGCTTTATGGTTAAAGTTGACTCAAAATTTTTTAATTTCAATTTTTATACTTTTTTGGTTGCAGAGAAATATGCTAGAATGATCAAATAAAAATACTTTTTTTTAAAAAAAGTATGTATTATGTTATAAAAAAACTATGTGGGGCAAGTGTAAAAGATATGCAAGTTCCAGGAGAAAAGAGAATGACTGAAAATCTCTGTTGAAGAAAGCATTCTTTACATGGTTGATGAAAGCATATTGCTAAGGTATTCATATCCCACTGGCTACTTTTAAAAAGTGATGTAACTATTTTATTTTTAAGTGTTAATATTTATAATGTTCTGGAAGTTACATCCCCTGAAACTATAAATAGCATTTTTTGCCCTTTTTCTCTCTTCAAAATAGTTGATTCATAATAAATAGCATTATTATTAGACTTTTATGTAGCATTTATTAGACTCTGTTACATAAATGTCTTAACTTTATATGTTTCACTTAATAAACTGAGTTATGGTAAGTTAGTATACAACTAACATAATGCTTTCAAAATGATGAAAAGTTTTAGACATCAACAAAAAAATGTGTGAGAGAGGCTCACAATGTTTCAAATTATTTAGTCCAAATACCCAGTATCAGATTATATGGTTTTTCATGATAGGACTCCTACTTGCCAGCTTTATCATTCAGCCTCTGGCAAAAATCAAAAAACTACTCACTGTCATCACTTTGTACTTTTGCTTAGTTTCCCAGAAGTATCGAAATCCTATTAGATGTCCCTTGAAAAGAGCTCAAGTCCTTGTGTATATTAGCACATTAATAAGGTTTAGGAAAGTCCTAAATAAAGGCTTGTATCTATTTATCCCAGTTTCTCTCAAATTTGTTCAATTCTAGAACTCTTTTAATAACAGTCCATTAAAGTAGTGTTTCATGGAACATGCGTTGGGAAAAGCATCTTAAGATGCAGCTTAAAAGTCAAGTCTTTAAGGCCTTGCAAACTTCATGTGAGAGGCATCCCTTCCCCAGTATTCCCCAAGGCTTTGCAATGACCCCCTTATTACCTGCTCCCCATTAGGCTGAGTGACACCGGTCTAAAACACAATTCCTGGCTCCCAGCAGGAGTTTAATGTTGGCCGAACAAGCAAAAGCTGGAAGTGCAGGAATGGAGTAGGAAATACACAGGTTTCTACTTTAGATGACTAGACTAGGGGGGAAAAAAAAATCTCCAAAGGAATATTATACTGGCAGGATAAGGGACAGCTCATTTTGAACACGTGGGAAATCAAAGTAGAAACGTGCAGTAGACAGGTGGAAATACAGATCTGAACCCTGGAAGAGAGAATCTGAGATCTGCACTCTGGAGATATTATAGCTGATAGATGAAGCCATGAAAAAAACCAACGACATTTATCCAGGAAAAGATGACTGAGTGAAAAAAGTAGAGGATGTAGTTGTCCAGGGAACAGGAACATTATTAAAAAAGTGTGCAAAGAAGGTTTCTCAAGGCAAAAACTCGGAAATCCCCTTGACTCTCCTCTTTCCTGTCCCCCATCCAATCCATCTAGTCAGCCATCAAGCCCTGTCACCTCTGCCTTCAGGAGCTGTCCAGGCCCTTCTCCACTACTGCCACTAGCCCAGGCCACGACCACTGCAAAAGCCTTAACTGTATCCACTCTTGTCCACACCAACCCCAGGCATCCTCTACCTGGCACCAGAATGGCCTTTAAAAACAAGTTAGATCACATCATGTTTCTCCATAAATCCTAACTGCCTCCCACTGCCCTTCATCTGATCCTTGCTTACCTACATTTCAGACCAGCTGCCCAAGTGCCATGCTGCTCCAGCCACACTGACCTTTCTGCTCTTCATGCAAGCTCAGAAGGGTCCGGCCTCAGAGACTTTATGCCAGCGTTTTTCTCTAACTGGAATGCTCTCTTCTGAGACTTTCAGCTGACTGATAACCTCCTGTTGTTCAGGCCCAAATTAAGACAAAAGGGAGTCTTACATAAAGGTGCTACTATAAGTCACTCAATATTACATTACTTGGTTTTATTTTTTTCTTAGCATTTATTATAGCTTAAAATTGTTAAGAACTACTGCTCTCTTTCTCCATGGGAGCAGAATTCTAATATGTCTTGTGCACTGCTGTATTCCGGAGTACCTAATACATGCTCTGCTTCCCAGTAGGCACTCAAATATTTGTTGCATGAATTAATGAGGGAAAGCCAGAGGAGACTGAGAAAAAACAGTTAAAGTTGGAAAGAAAATCAGAAGAGAGTAGAAGCTAAGAGAAGAGGTCTTAAGAAGGAGGAAGTAAAGAATGATGACTAAGAAGCCACTGAATTTGGCAATTCCATCTTTGGTATCCTTAATGGGGGCAACTTCAGAAAAGAAGAGAGGTAAAAAAAAAAAAAGGCAGCTTACAATGGGCTAATGAGCAAATGGGAAGTTCAACTGGGAAGGGCAAAGGGAAGGAAGAAGATGGAATACTATTTTAAGGGTGAGAAAAGACAAAAGAAAGGGGAATATCTGCTCCGGTTTTCAGGCTCAAGGGCAGGACCCTGTGGGAAAGGGGATACATGAGAGAAAAAAGGAAAGGGGGGCTAGGGCAAGGTCCCAGATGTTACAAGAAGAAATGGGATCCTAAAGCCACATTAGTCATCTTTTCTCTAACACTAGCCCACACAATCACAGTACAATGTCTGTTTTATGCTCAGAAATATCTACTCCCTGGAAATACTTTATTTGCATGATCCTTACATAAGTTTGGTCTAAAAAAATCACTATTAAAAATCTTGCACATCTTTCTTAACTCTTAGAAGGTACACCCTGGGTGTTACGGGGTAGAGAGCCATGAGGTGTGCAGTGTACTCTCTGGTGGTTCAGAGAACAAAAATGAGAGAGAGAAACCAACAAAAGCGAGACACAGAGAGGAGAGGAAGAGTGTGTGCAAATGATAAAGCAAATAAGGCAAAATGGTGACAATGGGTAGAATTTACATGAAGGGTATGCAGATGTTCTATGTACTATTTGTACAGCTTTTCTCTGAGTTTTAAAGTATGTATAAATAAAAAGTTAAAAAGAGAGAAAGAGAAATTTTGCACACCTAAACTAAGCAGGGAAGGCAACTCCCATAAATAGTTGGCATCAGATTTCTCCATAGACCGTCACTATTACTAAAGGAGTAAGCAACAAAAATATGACAGTGGTGAGTAAAGGCATGTGGCATAAACCTTATAGAATTTTACTAAAGAAAATGTTGAAGCTATTGTAAAAGACTGTTTTCATTACATTATAAATGTTTGTATAACGTGAGTGGGATAATTCTCTATAACCTAGCACTCCTAATAAAAAGAAGTCCATCTGTCATTAGAAAACTATTATTATTATTTGGTTTTTAGAAGAGCACACAGTATAAAGGAAATCTAATAAGGTCATTCCTTGATGACTAGAACAGAAAAAGGTCTGAAGTAGTTTCTAACCCATGGTGGTTAAGACTGCTCCAGTGGGCCGGCCTAAGAAATGAAACACCTGCAGGTGAACTCTGGCTTGCTGACGGTAACTGTGGCTATGAAACAGCTGCCAAACACAACTACAGTACATATGGGAAAAAATAGTAATATTCCTTATGTATGGAATATTAGAGTACAAACACAGAATTGTCAAAAATAAGAACGACTGCGAGGCACCTTCTCATCTCCACCTCTCTGCAAAGTGCCCTTGTAACAAGCAGAAAGCCTACCCAGGCAAGGACTCTCTTCCACTCCCAACTGAAGGAGCCACTAAAACAGAGAATGCCAGTTTTCTTAGTGACAACGACTTTCCGTTCCTGTCACCCATGGCTGGAGATCTCAGCAAGAATCACCTGGACCCGGAGGTGAGTCAGGTCTCTGCTGGTAGGAAGGCGGAGGAGCACGTCCACTAAGTTTAAACTCATGAACTCCATGGGTCAAGGTTTCATGTGCTAAGACCTCAACTTCTCATCAGGTTCTGACACCCTAAGGAAGGACTGACTGACCAGCCAGATTTGAGTTCTTACACACTCAGAATTAAATTATCCTCAAACAGCATGCCCAGTTTCTCTCCAGTGATTCAGGACTAAAAGTATCACAGAGGGTCTAAACTCATGCCCACCTTTAAACAAACCCAATCAGTACTAAAGTATCTCCCAGGGGGTTTTCAAGGCAAAACTTGAGGCAAAACTAAGATTTTCATGAGCTTTCCTTATTTACTTAAATTGGAATGACTACTCACTGTTCTTAAAGTCTTTCCTTAAAACAGCAGTTGCTAGAAAAGGCAGCTCCTGGTTACTCTGTTTGCTTTTGGAGGCTGGGGCCCAGGAAAGGAGTGGATTGCTGAAGAAAGCTACCAAGTTCAATTCAGTTCCTCAACAAACACATGCTGAGGGACTAAAAGGTGTTCAGGGCGCTGAGCCTAACCTCTCCCTGCCTCCCAGGCCTTACTGTCTAGTTGGCAAGACATGACCTATAGGATGTGACCATGTGCTGAAAAGAAACAGCACAGACAATAGCTTTTGACCAAGGAGATTCTGATTGCCTGGGCTCCTGGGGTCAAAAACAAGCTTCAACGAGGAAGATGAGTTGAGCCTGAAGGATGGCAGGATTCTGCAAGGTGGGAAGGAGGGTCTTGCAGGCAGCCTTTCTGTTACCAATATTTTCACATCCACACTCATTTGAGTCTTATAAAAAATCCAGGGGAATAAGAAACTAAGCACATCCACAACTTACAGAGAAGAAAAGTTAAGGATGAAAAGACTTGACAAGTGGATAAAATAAGCAATGGAATGGCCAGCAGCTCAGGCTAGTGTGGGAGAGAATGAGGAGAATAATTCAACCTGAGCCTAGGACCCGCGGGGGACATGGCATTTGGAGATGAAGAGCAAAGCAGGTAGGCACCAGAAGCCTAGCTGGGAAGAGCGGTCCAAGAGCCCAGGGTGAGAAGTAACAAGGGTGTGAATTCAAAAATCACTGGACAAGGATAGGTAACATTTGTTTTAAGTTTCAAATTACCAAGAAAACAAACAAACAAAAGACCTTGTTTCCCTTTTATAAATCAGTTTCAGGGAGGAAAACCTCCAACTAATCTATGATTTACCAACAAACTAACAGCATCATTAAAACTGGCTTATAAATTAAAACTGCAGTTGTCAACGACAGCTGGAATCACAAGTTCACAACTTTCAGGGCTGCCTAAACGAGGAATACTTCGTGCAACTCAATGAGCAGTACTACGCCTTTACTAAGGTTTCCAAAGATTTGGGGATTTTTCCATTCGGAACAGTTTGATTTGGTCAACTGAAGGCCGACTTATTTCCATATGTAAGCCCTGACCTTGCAAAAAGGAAGGATCCTAAAAACGTCTGCAGAATAAATGAAGCCACGATCACTGGCAACTCTAATGCCAGTCTGTTCCCCCCAAAAAGCTCTCAAAATTCTGGAATCAAGTCTGGAAGAGAAACCTTTCGGCTACCGTTCCCCAGCCTTCCCAGCCGAGGCCTTAACATGAGATCCTCACGGTCACGTTTTCCCAAAAGTAACGCCACAGTGCCATTTCCCGCAGATGACAACTGCTCAGTCCTGCCATGTCACAGCCTCCCCCGAGCCAGACCCGAGCTGCTGCGGGCCCCGGGAAGTCTCAAAGCGGCCGGGGCGGAGTCGGGGTCAGCGTCTCCGAAGAAGAAGCGACTGGTCCCCGTGCACTACTCACCACGACCGGGCGGCCGTGCTCCGGGCCATCGGCGGCGTCGAGGCGCGGGGCCGAGACGGGCGCGGCGGGCGCCGGGGCGGAGGCGGGCGCCGGGGCCGCGGCCGGGGCGGGCGGCTGCCGGTGCTTGCCGGCGCGCTTGGCCTTGGCCTGGATGCAGCGCTGGTGGAGGGCGAAGGTGTGCTGGCGCTCGAGCTCCAGGCGCTCGGGCGACACGGCCTCGTAGCGGGCCTCGCAGGTGCTGTGGTGGCGCCGGCACAGCTCGATGCGCCGGCGGAGGCGCTCCATGACCGCGCTGTGCCGCGGCAGCGCGAACTCCGCCATGGGGCAGTTGGGCAGCACCATGGGCCGCGGGCTGCACGGGCCGGGCCTCTCGGGGCCGGCTGGCACTGCGGGCTCCGCTCCCCGCCGGCGGTCCGGCAGCCTCACGGCCGCGCCATGGCCCCGCAGGCTAAGGAGCGGGATCGCGCGCGGCAGCGGGTCTACCTGCGGCCACGCTCGGCCCGACCCGGGCCGGCGCTCGCTGCCCACTTCAGGCTTCGGCCTCTCCCCGCCGCTCCGGCCCCATTGTTTTCCGCGCCGCCGCCGCCGCCATCTTAAAATTGTTTTCAGGGCTCTCGGAAGAGGGCGGGGCCCAGACAGGCGTCCCCGGCGTCTTGGCTGATGGACAGGATCTGCGGCCAATCGGAAGGGGAAAGCGGGCCTCCCCAGGGGCGGGGGCGAGCTCGCAGGAGGCGCGCTGGGGCTCCAGAGCGGAGTTTAAAAGGAACTCAGAATGTGGGGCGGGGATAAGCTCCGGGCCTGCGGTAGGCTTTGGTCCCGAGCGCAGGATGACGGACAGGAGCAGGTCCCAAACGCCGCCCCGGCGGGCAGGCCCTTCCGCGTCCGTCGGGGAAAGCGGGGCGGTCGGTGCGGGCTAACTGGCCCGACCTATTCGCCTCCCGGCACCCCAGTGCTTAACCATTTTCTTTCGGTAGCCTTTTTGAGGTCGGCTCTGCTGAGTTCACGAAAGGCCTCGCTAGTCCAGCGTCAGCTGTTTCTCCTCGGCTTTTACACTCAGCCTCCTGATTGGTCAGATTGTCCACGCCTGAGCTAGGTTTCCTCCTGCACCATTCTGAATCATGGGACTGTCGAGTTCCATTTACATACAACTTTGAACACGTTTCTAGAGTTCAGAGTTACTACTTTTAAAAAAGCAGCTCGATGTGAGGAAGAGGTTGTGGAAAGCCTAGCTCTCAGCGGTCAAAAACGGGGAGCCTGGCCTGCTTTACCTTTAAAAGGTGGTCAGGTAAAACTGAGCCACTCAAAAGCTAACCAAAGACAATTATGCTCTAGCATTTTAACTAATAGGCAAAGGGGGTGAGAGACTAGGGGGAAAAACAGGAGCAACGATAGTACTGGAGCTAGGATGTGTTGGGCAAAGAGCTACAAGAACAGGAAGCCACTCCCTAATTGCTAAGAAGTTAAACAGGAGAGACCAGGAGGCTGGACATTTCGAAAGGCACCAGCAACAGCTCAAACATTTGTTACAGTAACTTCTTATTTTAATAATGAGCTTATTCAAATTATTTGTTTTTATACAAATGCAGTAAAAAAATAGAACCACAAGCTGCACGCCATGGCAAGTGCCTGGGGCTCACGGGGCTCATGAATGCGATAACATGGCCCTGACTTTTTACTGGTCTTCAAACAAAAACATTTTACACCTGAATTAAATAATGCATTTCTTTTCTAATGGGAAAAAGCAGTAACTTGGGAGCACTACATTTTGTGTACTTCTCTACAGTAAGCAATCCAAAAGCCAATTAGCACATAAGTTTTGGTTAAATTTGAAATACACCCCGAAAAAAAGAGTATGTAAAGTGGACTGTGATTTGAACAAAGATTTATTTTCTAAAAGTTCAATGGCTAAATCTTAAAGAAATTTAAAAACTATCTGCAAATTACCCCTCCCTCTCTGAGCTCTTATCCCTATTATAAAATGGAAACTGACCTCCAATCTAGCTGGAAAAGGAAGCAAAACCTGAATTGATTGGATCATATCCATGTAGTAAGACAAAGTAATTCCGTTGTCCTCGAATAGTTTCTGCATACTAGCAAACTCACGTAGTGGTCAATGAAAGGAAGATCAACCCACTACTGAAATAGTAAAACATGAAGAAGTTCAGTCAAGAGCAGAAGCTTAACACAGGGCTTTAATGTAATACCATTTAGTAACACGGCAATTTGGGAAGAGTGAAGAATTATTTTGTGGATGAGAAACTGAGGAAACATCTGATGGAGTGGGCATTTCACAATAAGGGGACAGATAACCAGCATGCATAATGGTAACATAAGCTTTCTTTTAAAGAGTTGAAAACTGCTGCTGGTTATTAACATGTCAGACAATTCAATCAGGAGGCTTCAATAAAAAGAGTGAAAACAGACCAAGAAAAGACTTTTTTGTTTTGTTTTAGACAAACTTTGCTAAATAACCCTGGAAAGGTAAATGAACATTCTGATTTACACGTTCATTCTAGAACATAGTTGGAAGAAACTGTGAGGCATGAAATATGACATCAGTGGAGAGGAAAGAAGACAGCTTTCCAGAAATGCAGTGATCCCACACATTAGCTTCAAGGAGAAACCTGCAGACATATTTTCGGATCTTGCTAAGTAACTGTTTATTTGCACTCAATACATTTGGGAAAGTCTGCTACATAGCTAAGGTCACTGTGACCACAACAGATGAAAAGGATAAAGCACTGAACAGCAAGAAAAATGCACCCCACCCTCCTAAGAATTTAAGTGAACCAGTAAAAATTGAAGATAAACAAAATAAACAGATACAGCCTTCATCTTTTATGAATATACTTCCCATTATCTCCCCAATATAAACACTCTGGAGTGTTTATATATTCAGTGCAAGGAACAGTATCATCGGTACATTTGAAACACATCTGAAGAAAGAATAAAAGCTGAAACAACACGTACTCTGAATACATTTCAGTGTGGTGTAATAATGGTATTATTACACTATAGTGATGGGGGAGAGGCTCTGATAGCACCCATCTGCATTCCACATGGGGGAAAAAAAACCCTAATATTACTTTTAAAAAAATTCTATAAGCCATATACCAAAAAAAAAATTGAACAGGATTGCTTTATCATGTAATTTAAGACATAACTTACATGTACTGCAAATGAAGATGTAAGAGGTTTAGCAGCTATAAAAATCAGATAATTCATGCTATATGTCACTCCTCCCATAAATACTTTTAGCCTGTGCTCAATTACAGTCAATTCTGAATTGGCTAGCCTCTGGATTAGACTTCTCAAGTCTTAACAGAGGAAAAGAAATGGATAAAAATGAAAGAGCTTTCTATTCTGTATTTGACCCTGGAGAGGTGTGGGTCTGCTTAAAAAAGGAAGAAGAAACATACAAGTAATCACAATAAAGCTTAACATACGCAGAGCTTATAATCATTTTCAGCAACGGACTGCAAGCTGCACTGTGAAGAAAATGCATAGCAGAGGAGAAAGCTGGGAATCTGGGAAACAGGGAGGGAAAACAGTGTCAACACAGTGGAAGAAGTAATGAGCACATCTGCATCAATTTGGGGCTCACATGCCCTGGCAGCGTCTTTAAAAGGCCACCTGCTCAAGAAGGTTGGCACCCAGACACCCCGCTGTGTGAAGTATGAATGCACAAGCGCCACCTTATGCCACCTCCTCCATGAACTACAAAGCTGTCTGGGAACTGAGCTGCTCCAAGGGCAGCAAACACACATACTTTACAGTCTTGACCAACATCAAGGAAAAATTTTTTTTTCTTTTTGTTATGTCTATTTTTAATACAACTTAAACAGAACCTTTATATAAATTTGGGTTTCCATCCAATCCACCTCAATTTCCTTAGGAGGAATTGAGTAATGGAAGCAAGCAAAACAAGATTATAACCACAAAATGACTGCACTTTAAACATGATCATTGATTTTAGGGGACAGACACCTGAATGTTTTGTAATACCAAACTTAAAAAACAAAATTAGTTGCAAAACTGCAATTCATCCCTCTAGCATTTCTGGAAGTTGGTGTTATTTCTGCATGGACAGATTAATATATTAAATTAAGTCAAGATTTTAAAGACTGAAAGTTTTATCACTCTATTTTAAAAAACAAAGATGTTTTAAAAACAAAAAAATAGAAGTTAGTTGCTTTATGTTACATTTCACAATCATTAAAGTTAAATGCTTTCTTTCTACAGAAACAGGGCCCTTTATGTCACAACTGCAATTATTTACTGCTAGATGTTGAGAAGTACACGGGCTAGTATTTGACTGGAACCTGTTGATGGTGACATTTGGAGGTTTTCTGAGTTTCAACCTAAGGTGTGCCAGGTCCTCTTCTAAGACCACGCTTGCAAGGGAAGGGGAGGGAGAAGAAATCACAGATTAAGTTCTTAAGATTGTTTCACTCTCTTCGTGGCTTTCTGTTTCTCGGTGATCTGTTCAAAACTTCATCCTCCTGTTGGTTTAAAAAACAAGATATTCACTATAATTAGCATCCTGAAAAAGTAGAAGCTAATCAAGTTTTCAAGATCAGCCAGGCTGAGAGTAACCCACCTGAGGAATAAACAAGAAAAATAATTAGAAGAAAATGTACCATTACAAGGACTGTCTCTGAGGTGGTGGGACTGTGTGCCCTCTAATTTAGCTGTTTTCTATAAATATGCAAGTTTCTCAATATGACCCATAATCCTTTTCTTAAAAAAGGACCAGGCACTATGCCTTAACACGCATCTTTCTTGCTTAATCATGAATAATCTACTGGCCTGTGTACACATGGGCCCCTTTTGAGGCTGAGAAGGGTAGATTTCATGGGGACTGAAGACGATTCCAGAACAGCCCCGTGTAACACTCCGGCCTACAAGCCCATTGCTTTTCCTGTGCTACCTAGCAACTTGCCACCGTGTGAGGGAGTCTGGAGAATATAAAGAAGTATGTGACACTGGTCCTACCTGTAAGAACTTTACATTCTAGTTGAGAGAGAATATATCCATGGGAAATAAAAACAGCATTGACCTTTACTAATAGAAGGCCAGAGTTGTGGTAGCTGGCAATGGAAACTGGGTGGAGTTTTCCAGGAAGGAACAGACTGAAACAAGTGCTTGGAAGATGGAATGTGGTAAGGAAGGTGTGGACTATTCTCTTTCCCTCACACCTCATATCCAATTCACCAGAAAACCCAGATCCAGAAGCCCAATGAATCCTCACATCCTTCTCTCCTAGCACCCCACTCAGAGCCTCCATGTTTTGCCTGGATAATTACAGCAGCCTCCTGACTAGTCTTCCTGATTCTCCCTGGTCTATAGAAAACACGACAGCCAGAGTAATCAGACCCTGTCACTCTGTGCCCCAAAGCCTGCATTAGCTGCCCATTTCATGAGGAGGAAAAGCCAAGCCCTCAAGGGCTAAGGAGGCCGCACCTATGCCGGAGCCCTCCCACCCTCCTTTGTCTGCCCTTCACTGGCCTGGCCACACCGGCCCCCTGGGCTGCCACTGCAGGCCTTTGCGCTGGCTTGTTCTCAACCAGAAATGCTCTTCCACCAACCTCTCCATGGCTAAGGCCCTTACCTCCTGGAATCCTGCTCAAACATCAGCTCTCCGAGGGGGCCCACCATCTTTAACATGGCAACCCATCCCAGCCCAAGCACATTTCATACCCCTTTCTGCCTGCTTACTTTTCAAGGCTGTTGCTTTCTAACCTGTCATTCGTTTACTGCTTCATAATGTCTGCTGCTTACTGGCCATTTCCTCCCACTAGAATTTAAGCTCCCCAGAGGCAAGGTGTCTTTGCCTGTCTTGGTCATTGATAATGGTGGCACACAACAGTCACTCTATGAATTATCTGCTGGAAGAATGGATGGATGGGTCCATGTCCATCAGGGACAAAAATCTTAGAACGCAGTGGTTTGTGCAGGAAATACTCTGCAAGGGAGCAGTCAGCACAGGAGCGTGAGGAGACGGCAGTGTTCAACTATGGCCTGAAGTTGCCACCTTAGAAAGCATTTTATTTGTTCTTCCCCACGACCTTCTGCTTATTCCAGAAAACACTCTCAGCACAGAAAAAAGCTTCTGAGATTCAGATGTACTTTGAAATTATCAAATAAAATGTGGCTCTGCATTACTAATTCCACTTTTACAAACAGAATTTTTACCATAGCCATTAAAAATCAGCCTATGAAAATACTCCCCCTTCTTAAATGTACCTTCAGTTTAGCTGCCTGAAATGCAGAATGTGCTCCCTTTCCTATTACCTCTACTTTAGGTTTTCTGTCTTCCTCCTCTTGACTGACAGTGCCACCATCTTCTTCAGCATCACTTTTCTGCTTCTCTTCTGAGACAGGAGTCAAAGTAGAACAGGTGAGCAAAACCTTACACTTGTGTGAAGTTAAGACAATTAGCATCAGAACATACCCCAGAGGCTGAAACATCTCAGGGCTTGGCTAACGGCAGTATTTTGGGGTCTACTTACCAGGCTTCTCTTCAACTTCCTCCTCCTCATCTCCCTTGTCCTTTTCCTCTTCCTTCTCTTCTTCTTCCTCCTTCACATCTGGCTGGGGAGCATCAGTCTTCTTGTATTCCACAGGACTGGGCTGTTTCTGTAACATTTCCCCAAGTGAAACAATTTTGTTCAGGTTTTTATGCATCACTTTGTCATGTAGTTACTGAATGCCTACGAGCAATGTTCCGTACCAGGGAGTATACCGGGGTAGGTACACAACAAGAGTAAGATGTAATTCCTGCCCTGCAAGCTTTTTCTTTGGTGAGCATGGTATGATTCAAGGTTGAAGAAGAGTAAGAGCAGAGGCGTCAGGCAAGGAACACGACAGACTAAACAGTCAAGGTGCCTAAGGCAGGCAGAATCGTGGTGGGGGCATAAGGCTGAAAAGGAACTCTGGGCATCAGGTTACAAAATCTTGAATGCAAAGTGAAACGTAATGTCCATGGAGAAGTAGAGCCTAAACAAATGTTCTGGGGTTTTTTTGTTTGTTCATTTTTGATGGCACTATAACAAAGGGTAACAACAAAAATTTAAAATAAGGCTGTTACTCCCACACACACACTTTTGGCAGGGAGGACTGGGATGCTGAGAGAGGAACAGACAATAAGAAATCAAAAACTGAATTATAAAAAGTACATGAAAAGAAACAGCTATACCAGGAGGAAAAGCTGGTTTGTGCCCAGATGGCTGGTTTTATATGTGAGCCCCAATGCCCCCAAATAATTAAGGTGAGTAACACAGCAGGCTTTACTACTAGAAATGGAGGGGCTATAAATCCTACTTCCATCCAGGCACTACAAAAGGCCACCGAGAGCAGCAAACAAGGTTTCAGAGGCTGATACCAAACATGGTCCCATCATTATTGAGCTGCTACAAAGAAAACCCGCAGATGATATATCCAAGTTATTTTAACATCACCAGAGTTCTTCCACCAAACAAAAAGACATACCTTTCCAGAACAGCAGAAGAGGATGACAAGAAACACAGGCAGAGCTACAGTCAAAATGTAGACCACCCAGAGCCATGGGCGCTCCTCGGCTGCTTCAATCATCTGGCCCACCACGCCTGGCTGAAAAACAAGGGGAGATGGACTGCCCATTATGGCGACTGACACCAAATACTGGCTGTACTGCCCACGGCTCAGGTAGGCATGGACATGCCGGGGTCCTCCCTTTTCAAAGGGTGCAAGCTGACACGTATGCGTTGGAAAAAGGAAGTGAGAGAAAAGCCTCAATTTTCCCGCTCTCCTCATCTCCAATGTGATTTCCCGTCATAGGTGTGAAAAGCTGGCTTCTTAATCACCTGCCAGACACCCTTAATCTCAGGGCCAGTGAATAAGGCATTTCTTGTCTCTGGCTCTCTGATTCACAGCTCAGCCATATGACCAACTGTGTGAAAATTCCATATACTGGATAAGCCAAGATTCAACATTTAAGAGTATAATAAAATATATCCTGAATTGGAAATTTTGTTAAATATACTTTAACACAGTAATTTAAAAAATACCTGACACATAACACAAATATAGTATCTAAAGCCTTGACATTAGACCTGTGAAATCCTGCCCAAAAAGCCAGCATGTTTGTCTTTGGCAGGTGAATAGTCACTTTTTATGCAAACATTCCCAAGGGAAAACAAATTCTAGAAGATGGTGTATCACAACAGCAGGAGTTAGTTACCTGCAATAAGACATAAATGCACAAGTAACAAGTAAATACCAACCTCAGCAGCCCCGTCAGCAGCTTTCTTCAGACCCCAACCATCATTGGCCCAATCATCAACTACTCTTCGATCGCCACAAATGATAAAGTTGTCAAAAAAAATGTCCGAGGTCATGGACCACAGTTCCAAACCAATAGCACTAAAAGGAGTCATTCTGAAAGGTTCTAGATCTTCAAAGAAATCTGGATTTGGTATTTTCCGGGGTTTCCATATTCCCTGAAGAAAAATGTTTTAAAAATTCATTTCAGACAATCATCAACACAATTTTAAGATGAACCTCAATGAGAATAAGATGAAATCTGCATGATCAAGGAAGAGTAAGTGCTGACTTTGGGAATCTTAACTGAGTAACAGGAAGAAAACAATAAATGCTACTGGTGCCTCTAAGGTCTGGACTCCAACCAGTTTAAATTTCTCCTATTGTCCATGATATTGATCCAAACCAGCAGCCTCCACCCTTATCAACTGCCAGTAGGAGTGGGAGCATAAGTCAGTACAGACTACTTCAGCAATAATTCATAATGTAGATCATCCACCAGCAATTCACTTCTAGATAACTACCTACAGCAATGGTTACCACACACACCCAGACCTGATTGTCAAAAATGACAATCCAGCTAAATGGCCATGAACAAAAGAGCTAAAGGGCAGTTCTTAATTTATCTTATTCTTTGAACAATTCAAAGTACATTTAAAAACAGAAAAGTATGCACACAGTGTATGCACAGAGACCTATGCCTCACACTTCAAAGTGTGACAAAGGAGAAATTAATGATTACTAACAACTTGACTAGGACAGAAGCAGGAGAGACCAGGGTCTGAGTGGTTACATGACCGCAGTAAGCTGGATGCTTTATAATGTCACTACCTGCATTATCCTCATCTCCTTTGCACCTCAGTCTGTTTACAGTTGACGATCCTGTGGTCAAGCAACATGCTACCTATAGTCGGGAGCCGACTCTTGTGACAGTGCTCTGCACCGCCCCATGGCACCGCTGGCCAGTTTGGACCCTGTGGCCACAGCCAGCACCCCTGCTACACCATAGCAGGGCACCCAAACCACAAGTTTTCCATTTTTCTTTTCTTTGAAATTTTAGAAGCTCTTCTTTCCAGTTTCTAGGTTTATCTTTTCAACACTTAATATGTAAGCTCTCTTCCAATTCTGAAGTTTACTTTGTTTTCAATTCTGCAGTTTGAATATTGTGGCAGCTTTGCTACAAACAAAACTTCATTCTGAACACTGACAGATCAATGAAGCAACTCAACCTTCAGAGACACAAACCTGGTAGGTAGGATTGTCAATCATGGGAGGCTTCCATTTGCCCTTATAATTAGGGTTGTCAATCATAGGTCTCTGCCAGACACCACACCCAGGGGCTGACTCACACTTCGGGTTGGCAATCTGAGGCGCCTCCCATTCTCCATCCATATCTTCATCCCTGTGGAGACGTAAACAATTTACAAATGGGTCCTGTGCTGCAGGACTATGAACAGCCAGCCTGGGCTTCCCTGAAATCTAGCACAAATGCTTTCACAGTGTCATACACAGAGTACCATCCTTTTTCTGCATTTCCAGTGACAAGAGCTTTTCATGAAAGGTTCATTAAAAAAAGACACAAAGATGTAATCAAATTCATTGAGCTCTACACTTAAGTTTGGGCACTTGGCTGTATTTAAGTATTAACTATTACTTCAATAAAAAAGTAGGTAATTAAAAAAGTTAACTAAATTCGAAAATCCATCAACATCATCCATCACATCAATAAAAAGAACAAAAACCACATGACATCTCCATAGATGCTGAAAAAGCATTTGACAAAATTCAGCATCCATTTTTGATTAAAACTCTCAACAGAATGGGTATAGATGGCAAGTACCTCAACATCATAAAGGCTATATATGACAAACCCACAGCTAACATCATACTTAATAGCGAGAAGCTGAAAGCTTTTCATCTAAGATCGGG
>JAQQAC010025234.1:3328857-3357642 GCA_029783875.1 Phataginus tricuspis
TGTAGGTTAATGATACTAAAATAAAATAAATTGTAAAAAAGAAAATAATAATAATGAATAAGCCAATCACCAAAAAAAAAAAAAAAGTTAACTAAAGCTCTTACCAATCTTCTGGCTTCTCCGCATCTGGATCAGGTACATATTCAGGTTCATCATCTAACCAGCCTTCAGGCTTTGTGGCTTCTTCATCTGGAATCTTAGCAGGAGCATCTTCATCCCTTAAACACAAAAGAAAAAGCTAGTTATGACAGCCGTGGCCAGAGAATAGCAACATAGTCTCACTCTGTGAACCTGAAAAAGGGTAATCTAAAAATATTTAGGTCTTACTTCATCTCAAAATTTAAAATAATTCCTTATAGAAAATATTTCTACGTCATGTATCTGATAAAGGCCTAGTATCCAGAATATATAAAGAACTCTTACAACTCAATAATAAAAAGACAACCTAATTTAAAAACTGGCAATTGACTTACACAAGTGAATTGACATATATGAATGGCCAGTAAGCACACGACAAGATGTTCAACATCATTAGCCAACAGGCAAACGCAAATCAAAACCACAGTAAGATACCACTTTACACCCACTAGGATGGCTGTAATAAAGATGGCTGATAAAAGAAAGCATTGGCCAGGATGTGGAGAAATTAAAATCCTCATACATCACTGATAGAAAGGTAAAATGGAGCAGCCACTTTGGGAAAGTTTGGCAGTTCCTCGGAAAATTAAACAGAGTTATCATATGACCCAGCAATTCCACACCTAGATATGAATACATGAGAACAGGAAAACATATATCCACCCAAAAACCTGAATATGACTATTCACAGCAGCATTACCCATAACCACAGGCAAAAAAGGGAAATAACTTGTCAATCAACTAAGGAATGGATAAATAAAATGTGGTATTATACACACAATGGAATATGGTCATAAAAAGGAATAAAGTACTGATAGACTGCAGCCAGGATGGACCTTGAAAACATTCTGCTAGCTGAAAAATGCCAGACACAAAAGGCCACACGTTATTTTATTTTGTGTCCAGAATGGGCAAATCCAGAGACAGAAATAGATTGGTGGTTGCCTGGGGCTGGTGGAAAGGAGAAAGAGGAAGTAGCTGCTTAATGAGTATAACCGTTCTAGAATCAGACAGAGGTGACAGTTGTACAACACTGACTATGTTAAACCACTGGATTGTGTGCTTTAAAAGGGAGGATTTTAGTATGTGAATTATAAGTCCTAAAATAAGAGTTCATCAAGAAGTGCCTAATTTCGAAGTTTGCAGTTACTGTAAGATACTGTCGCTTTAGTTGATAAGAAAAGACATCTTCTATCCTTGGTTAGGATTATGCTTATTTTTTAAATATGCTAGTTTCAAATTAATTAAAACATTCAGCCAACAATTTTAAGTTGAATACTCACACCCAACCCCCAAAATAAAATGGTTAGGAAATACAATACCGAACTAGGCTAAGTCCGAATGTAATGTCCACCAAATATACAAACAACCTTGGCACTGACACGAGCACAACACAAAAGTTCAGGTACGCACGCCTCATGTGAAGGGAGGAAAAACACCAACTAGAATTTAACCGCTAAAGCCTAAGAGGATTCTTTAACAAACGGAAGATCGGCTTTATTCTTTCTTGGTTTGCTTCCTGACGTTTCTGAAAGCCACTGTACTGGAGTTCAAACATGGCCACACACAAGAGTACCACCAAGCCTGTTCTCCGTTTTCATCGCTCTCCAGTGCGTCCTCTACATCAAGGGTTGTATATACTCAAATCTCCCTCACGTACAACAAGCTCACTCCTGCTCCTCCACTTTTGCATATGATGTCCCTCTTCAGCTAGGAATCCACTTCCCATCTTCATCACTGAGTTACGCTCACCTCTACGTCAATCCGACTTGCCCTGACCCAAGAACCCACCCCTAGACTAGGCGTACCTGGTGCTCAGGTAACCAAGTGACACCTACTGTTGGATCACTCACCATACATGCACCAACTTCACCTGCCTGTCTCACAGAGGGACTAGGAGCAGTGTGGGCAGTTGGTGTCCTAGGGTTTATAGTTCATTACCCAACAGAGAGCAGAGATCTGGAGTATTGGTTCACATAGCAAAAAGGTTTTTTTTTAAATAGTTTAAAATTTCAGGACTCCAGTTTAAATTCATAGACCCATCGGAGAGGCCAAGCCAAGACCCGAGGTTCTGTCACAAACCCCTCATGTCGCTGGAGGTAAACTCTATTAGCCATTTCAGCATTCAGTGGCTTGTAAAATGGCGTGAGCCAATCCAGATGGCCCTATGGCAGCTTTTCAGCTATTGTACTCTATATTTTTCTGGCCAGTTAGACTACATCATAGATTACTGAAATCATCAGACCTCAACCAACGTTCAGTTGTTCAAGTCACGTGGAATATACAATGCACTGCTGCACCTAAAGACAGGGGCCCACGACTCACCAATCATCTGGTTTGACAGCGTCTGGATCTGGTATTTTTGGTCTTTCATCCCAATCCTCAGGCTTTTGGTCTTCTGGGTCCTCAATTTCACGAGAAGGATTTACAGAGGGAGTCATGTCGTTTAGCAGATTTCCACTGTTCACAACAGACTGGTCCACTAGTATTTCAAAACTATTATCTGGATTCAAGACTGAAAAAAAGTAAACACAATATTTAAAGTTAATTATTTATCTATTCCTAAGTTCTATCTACCCCCATATATAAGATCACATTTCTAACAGAAAGTGGAAGCATGGAGTAAAGATCTCGGGCACTAGAATCAGAACGTGGGCTTGGGGCCTTAGGCTAGTTAACCAAACCTCTTTTCCTTCTCTGTAAATCGTAAATGCTAGTTCCTCAGGTTTTTGGGCATTAAAACAAATGACAGATATAGCAAATACCAAAAGACTTCATTTAGAAACATCAAAAAACCAAAGATACATTAAAAATTGCAGTATCTGTCTGACACAAATGGTTACATACCAGACAAGGCAGTAAGTTTATTATAACTGCCCCCAGTAGACAAAGCCCATTTCCTCATTTTTTTGAGTTGCATCACCACCACCCATGTTACTACAATTTCAAATTACACAGATCTTTTATTTATTAAACCACATGTCTACTTATGGTTGTACTTTTGGAGTACAATGAAGAATGAAAACCCAATTTTAAATCCCAAAAGGCCCTTGAGTGTGATTTGTGCATACCTAAATGTCTAATAGGCAACTGACTAGATCACAGCACAGACTACCACAGATTGACGAAGTACTATGCCACTGTCCTCAGTTCACAAAGATCAGCAACCTACAATGATACATACTCTCACAGGAGGAGCCTCACACTTTTATCAAGTTGAGAGAGCAAGTGAAATAAAGTATATTCAGCTTTCAATAAAAATTACATGTGTACTTATACACACACTCTTCATGTTTATTCAGATATGACCAAATACATAACACGATGTTGGTATTTCAGATCATTTTAAATGTTTTCTTTTGCTTATTACTATCTTTTGAATTATTATACTGAATATGTATTACTTTCATTATAAAGAAAAAAGGTTATTGAATTCTTTAGGAAAAGAGGTATGTCTATATGGGATCTTAAACCAGCAGGAAAAGCTTCATCAAAATAAAATATCCATTCCAACGTCCAAATGAGTAAACTCAATTGTCGAGGTTATTTGAGCTTCCAAAGAGCCCAGCTGAAAGCTAATCTGAAAAAAAAAAACTGCACATATATTTCTATTGTATGTCCTACTAGCTAACATTTTATCAACAAAAAAATAAGCAAAGGATGGAAGTGAGAGGGATGAACAAAGAAGCTCTCTGAGGGACATTAAAGCTTATTGGAATTGTCTCAAATCCTCTCATTCAACACATGAAAGAGAAGCTTCTTTTAGTGTGGAGAACTTAAGGTCATTTCAGCATTAAGGTATTAAGTCAAAAGAGACTCTTACTTGTAGGCTTGGGTCTTTACGGGATGTGCAATCTTTTAATTAAATATATGGTAAATGTGTAGTGCTATGACACCCCCAAATAGCTTTTTCTTACTTAACGTATAAAGATGTGTTTTCTTATCAGTAAAGTAGGTCTTCAGATCTGCATCTGGCCTCTTAGCGTGCTTTTCTTCATATACACCCGTTTTGGGGTTTTTGTGGCGGAAGATGAAGTGCAATTTATAGTCCTCTCCACATTTATCTGGGCCAAACATAATTGTGTAAGGGGTCTTGTCATGGAACTGATCCTTCAGAAACAAAATGGATTATTTTAAGTAACTTCATCACAGTGTTCGAAAGCAACCTTTCAAAGCATGATATACTTCCTCTTATAAAATCCAAAGTAAATTAGTGCCACCTTAAAGGAAAAGCAGATTCATTTATGAGGTTTGTTTAGATACACCTGGGAAGAAATTACCAGGGAACTTTACATGAGAATATATGAAAGAGCTTAAAAAAAAAAAAGAAGTTAAGGCATACATCTAGATAGTTACTGCTTCTTTCATAAAACAAAGAAGTTTGCTGAAATAAAAATTACATAGAACAGAAACCAGGGTAAGATAGAATGGCTCTGAAATTCACATTTCAAATAAAAAACATACGAAGTGTCAAAGTCAGCACTCTCAATCCTCCAAAATATTTAAACGGCAAGAGAGAAGGCCTTTGTTTTCAAGGTTTTATAATATTTTCTTTTCTTTTCTCTAAGATTTTTAAAAGGTAACTGTGGCTGGCCACATAAATAAATAGGATGTACCTACCAGGTTGAGTTCTGGGGTTTTGGAAAGCAGTTTCACATAGGCACCACCACATTCTATACCATTTTGGAAATTAACCTCATACCTAATTTCAAAGAGAAAAGCAAAAAGCCATACAGCATTTTCAAACATCAATATAGTCTCCTTTTCCCCATCTCAATCACGTTTCATCACAGGTTGTATGTTTATCTTTAAGGAAGTCCTTCTACTGCTTTTGAATGGCTACCCAATCGCCCAGAAATAAGTAAAACAATAAATCCTTAACTCAGATTCCCAGTAAACACTTTTTGCAAAGTCCAGAAGTTCATTTGCTAGGAGAAAACAAAGCCAATTTGTTTCAAAATAATTTACAGTACAGGAAAAAAACGTTAGACTACAGGAGGCTTAACTACATCCCAAATCCCTATTATAACATACAATTATTCTCATAATTTTTTTTTTTTACATACAGTAAAAGTTGTCTGAAATCACTCTTCCTAAAAAGCTTCCACCAAACAGGTATTTCACTCACTGAACAATGAGAGGCTTGGTATCAAACAGGAAGGGCTTGTTCAGCTTAGCAGAGATGGCATGATGCTTGGCCCGAGACATCAATACAAGTCCTTTATCACCTGGAAGCTTTGTTTCCTTCATTTCATCTACCTCCCACTTTCCTGCAAGGCAACAACAAAGTGCCACTCCTTAACTACACCTTTGAAGATCCTTACATAGTAACAAACAAAACCCCGAGCTGTGTAAGTCCATCATATAACAAACTTTTAACATATTCCAATTACTTATGAGAACTGGCCTATTAACATTAAATGCATACATATTTACAAATACTAGAATATGGTTTTTAAAAACCCATAGCATATTCATTTTAGCAATGCCTAGAAAGACTTTCCATTTCCAACATATACACTATAAGTAATGAATTATCTCTCCATTTTATGGTGAAAAACAAACATTAAATAGGTCTAACTCTATGAACACACACAAGAGAGCAAAACTTTCACAGAAATAATTTAAAATGTATACATTCTGCTTTTCAACTAGTCACCAGAGACATTAGGGAAATATGTCAAACCTCAGTCAGGTCTATCTAAATCAAAAGGACTCTCACCATCATATTTAGCAATTTCATCATCAGTGTCATCTTTCTTTGCTTTGGATAAAACCCACCTGTAAATTAAGACAAACCCCACAATTAAGATTCAAATGATGTGAAAAGAAACAACGTAAATACTAATAAAATCCTTAAGATTCCCAGTAAACACTTTTCAAAGATCTTCTTAGCCTACTTAAGCACTCTTTCAACTTTTACATATTACATAATGATAATATACTGTACTTAACTCACAAACCTTTAAGGCAATACCAAACCCATGAAATAATCCACTTTTTCTTTTTAAGACACAAGAGAAAATTTTTTCTCAATCTAAGAACAAAATACAGGGTGGAGGGAGAAGAAGAAAAGGAAGCAAGAACCACATGTTCTAAAAATATTTTCTAAACAAGGCAAGTTCTAAATCTTCCTTAGTGGGCCTGAACACTGGGGCTATGAAGTAGTTAAGACATTTCACTGTATCAAATACTACCCAAAAATTAAAAAAATAGCTATCCAAAAAGGAATCTACTCTTCCATCTTATTTACATGATGGTTACCTCTAAGATATTTTTCATCTAAGAGACACTTACCCTGACACGGTTCCTCTGTCAAAGGAATCAGCAAAATACACTTCCCCTGTTGGAACTGGAGCTTTGTAGGTAACCTGTGTCAAATATAAAAATGAAATAAAAGTTGAAATTTTCTGCAACATTCCTTTCTTAGGATTTATTCCCTTGGTTTGCTTTTTAATTATCTCAAAATTTTCATAAATGCCCCTCGAATTCAATCCATGTAATGTATCTCTGGCAACATGATCACTAAATATCTTAGCAAACTGTGTCGCCTTGGAAAAGGACCCAAATTAACTTTCATCCTGCAATTATCTCAAGACGTGAAACAAGTAGATTCAAAGACCAGTTCAAACCTTTGGGGACGGAGGTGTGCTGGTATCTGGTTTCGGTTTTGAGTCTTCCACCTCTTCAATGACATCATCGAGGTCATCTTCAATATCAATCACATCATCATCGTGGCCGTCGTGAGCGTGAATGACAGCAGTTCCAAGGACCAGTAACATGCACAGCAACCACTTCCCTTCCATGATCTATGTACAAAGAGAGTAAATAAAGCTAGTTAAACATTTCACCTCTCTTTAAACGTTTTGGTAAGATCAACTAATCCCTCTTACTTATTAAAAGTACAGGTTTCAAATCAGAGCTGAGAGGAACCTTACTGTGAATATTTCATTTTATAGATAAAGTAAACCCAGAGACTACAGGTTTTCTTTTCCCTAAAAGCAGTTATTTAAAAGACAAAATTTCAAAAAAATTTCAATAAAACTCAAACATAAACAATTGTCCTCATATAGAATATCATGTTTACTACACAAATCTAAGGTGTTCAAATACAATTTCAAATTAAACTCTTGCATTTGTCAAGAACTTGACAGTGAATAAAAGCCCCTTTCACATACTGATTAAAACACTGAGAAAAAAATGATAACAGAAGAGCTAACCAGTCTCACATTAAGACTTTATAGATACTACTTGTGTTGTTCGAAGATCATCCATCAAGTAGATATGGTTTTAAGTCAGTGTTTTAAAACTCAACAAAACAAAAATACTAAACCAAAGACGAGCTACCTTTATCTCTTATTTTCTAAACACACGTGTCTGTGTATTGTATTAAACTGTCATGGGCAATAGTGAGTCCTCTTTCTAAGGATTACAAATCTAAAGATATAAAAACTGAGCCACACATGTGCACAAAATGATTTGATAGTACAGAGTTTCAATTCTGCAAGATGAAGAGTTCTGGAGATGAATGCAAGTGGATGGTTGCTGCTCAACAATGTGAATGTACTTACTACTACTAGTCTGTAAACTTGACAATGGTTGAGATGGTAAACCTTACCTGTTTTTACCACAATAAAAAAAGATTAATAATAAAGGCAGCAGAGCTTAATGTTTTCAGTCCCTTGTTTACAATGGAGACCTTTATTTCTCAAAGTCCAAACAAACAAACTGAAGTATGGAGCTGCTTCTTCATAAGCTTCAGTGGCCCCAATTCTCAACCAAGGCTGCCATTTTGACCAATTATGCTTCTAGAAAAATGTAAATCAACTCATTCTAAGGCTGAATTTAATGCCTAATTCCTTACAAACTCTGTAATGTTATATAGTGAGTAACAACACAGAACTAGACTACCATGTATCATGTGGTGATTTTCCTTTTACTTACGTACCTTGGGACTGTGCTCATGAGATGAAAGAAGTTCAAGTTCACTGAACCGCCTAAAAGCTTAGGCAGTGCAGAAAGTAAGTGCTAAATAAAATCATTCATAACCTTTCCCAGGGGCTGGTATTGGTTTTTAGAAAAAACTCTCAACGTCAACATTCTGCTACAATTTCTTATATACTTAAAAAATACTAGTAACCTTTCATTTATTCACTGTAAAGACCTCTACTCTCTACTGGCAAAATAAGACATAATGGCACAGCAATATTGCTTTGTTTGATTTACAACTATAAGGGTTTCTCTACAACTAAATAGGCCGATTCAACACTTCCAACTCTCTTCAACTTCCAAGTTCTCAGAGAAACACTGCTATAAATGGTGGCTGGATTCTCAGGGATGAGTCACAAAAATAAAGTGGCCCAAAACACAGCTAGGGCAATATATGGTTAGAGCTTTTTTAAAAGTAATAGTAATTAAGTAAAGCATAAAACCAAGTAGATTAATTAGGACCAAGTATTGGTGCTGGGACACTGTTGCTCAGGAAAAGCTAATCAAGGAGCTAGTCTAGTGGGCTTAACTACTTACCTTTAAAAAAGGACGGACTAATTTTTTTTTAGTTTTTGATATATTTTTATAGACTGAACTGTGTTCCCTCAGAATTTGTGTGGAAGCCCTAACCCCCAGTGTGACTGGATTTGGAGATAGGGCTTCAAGTACTTAAGGTCAGAAGAAGTTACAAGGGTGGAGACCTAATCCGGCGGGACAGATGTCCACATTTAGAAGAGGGGGAGACACCAAGAGCTCTGCACCCAGGAAATGCCCGTGTGTGGACACAGTAAGATGGTGGCTCTCTGCAAGCCGAGAAAGGCTTCACCAAAAACCAACACAGCCACCACCTTGCACTTCTAGCCTCCAGACAGGACAGAAAAAAAATTCCTGATCTTTAAGCCATCCAGCCTGTGGTACTCTGTTATGGCGGACCCAAGCAGACTGATACAATTACCCTCAGGGTTAAGTGTGACATTGTAGGGCAGGGCTTCTCAAACGTGAGCATGCACTGGCATCACACAGGGGCTTGTAACAGAGGACTGTTGGGCTTTGGCCCGAGTTTCCGTCTCAGAAGGCCTTGGCTGGGCCCACCCCAGATTCTACATTTCTTACAATGTCCAGGGCATGCTGAGGCTGCTAACTATGGAACTACTTTGAGAAGCACTGATTAGGCCTCATGCACAGTCCAGCTGTGCTATTTCCCAGTTTACAAAGCACTTTGCATACTCTGTTTGGGGTATTACTTTCATTTTATTTTACCCATTAAGAACTAAGACTCAGCAAAATTAAGATCATCTACTAATTATCACAATAAAAATACTTTACTTCCGTTCCACTAGATAAAATGTCACTATGCAACTGTACAGGGAAGGTGTGTACAGAGACAGAGGACAGAAGAGCACCAAAGAGAGTGGTCTGGAATACAGCACTCAGGAAGACTCTAGTGAGGGGGGTAAGGGACCCACGCAGGGGAGGCAGAAGAGCCCCACCGGGAGCAAAACAGTTTTCAGGCAGCAGAAATCTACTAGCTCTGTCAGGACCAACACATAAGTCTACCTCTCTCCTACCATTTCCCCCACACCCTGAGTTGCAGATCCTGGTTTTTCAGATAAGAGATCTGCACTGATCGGTAACATTCACCTTATCTAGAGGGTTTGAAAGCTGGAACCAATACTGCCCAACAATACGAAATCAATTCTCACAGCTGTGCACTTCTGAGGCTTGGCCACTGCTACCTGCATGTATGCAGCTTTAACTGTCATTTGCCAAATGCTGCAGTCAATGAATGGGTCTGTTCTAGTTCCTAGACCACTGTTAATCCAGCTTATATGTTCCAAGTTTTGTTAAGAAACTGTCCACACTTACAATTAAAAACATATTTTGTGGTGATCTTAATTCTCTGCTTCTTTAATGAAAATCCAACATCACCAAAAACAAAACTGCCCATCTTATTTCAGTTCCCCTACCCACATCCCTTATATCAAATGGAATCCAAAAGGTAGCACAGATTGAGTGGTTATATATAAAGGATGCTGAACCATTAGACTTGCTAGAAGAAAACATAGGAGAAAATTTAGGTGATCTTGAATTTGACAAGGAGCTTTTACAAACATCCAAAGCAAGACACATGAAAGAAGAAATTGGCAAGCTGGACTTCATTAAAATTAAAACTTCAACTCTGTGAAAGACTTAGAAGAGGACTAAAAACTAGACTAGAAGAAAATGTTTGCAAAACACCTCTCTGACAACAGACTGGTTTCCAAAATATATAAAGAATTCAAACTCAATAATAAGAAAACAAACCACCCAATTTAAAAAATGGGCAAAAACCTGAACTGATATCTCATCAAAGATAATCAGATGGCAAATAAGCATATGAAATGATGTTCAGCATCATTTGCCTGAGATACCACCATACACATAAACATTAGCACAGCTAAGATCCAAAACACTGGCAAAGATGTAGACAAGAGGAAGTCTCATTCATTGCTGGCAAAAATGCAAAATAGTACAGCACTCTGGAAGATACTTTGGTAATTTCTTACAGAGCTATGTGGGGCCTTATATTTGGCAATCATGCTCAGAGGTACTTACCCAACTGATCTGAAAGCTGACACATGCACAAAAACCTGCAAGTGAACGCTTATAGCAGCTTTATCCCTAATCACCCAAAACTTGAAAAAACCAAAATGTCCTTCAACAGGTGAATGAATAAACTGTCAGACACCCACACAATGGAATATTGTTCAGCAATCAAAAGAAAAGAGCTATCAAAGCCACAAAGATTTGGATGAGCCAGTCTGAGAAGGCAACATGCTATGTAATTCCAGTTATACGACATTCTGAAAAAGGCAGAACTGTAGATACAGTAAAAAGATCTGTGGCTGCCAGAGGTTTGGGGAAGGAGGTCAGGTTAGCACAGCAGATTTTTAAGGCAGTGAAACTATTATTCTGTATGATACTGTAATTACAGATCCATGATGCTACGCATTTGTCAAAACCCATAAAACTTTAGGGCACAGAGAATGAATCTTTATGTATGAAATTTGTAAAACATCATTTAGGAGGTCGAGCAATCCAAGGATAGCATGCAGGATGTGCCGACACAATCTAACTGTACTACAAATATATGAAACCACCTCACTTTTAGTGAGGGTTGGAGGGAACATATGCTGACTTAAGTAATGCCGGAAATGTGTGGCCAAAGATGGGACAGTATGAGCAACAAAATAAGTGGTATTGGATTACACCCCACAGTGTAAAATGAATGCCCACGAATCGACACTGATACAAATATATGACTGAGTAAATAAACCAATGAGGGAGAGACAAATTTCCCAGATAGGAATATTTCAGGTAATCTATGAAGATACTCCTCCTTCAAGGAGGTGGAGCATAATTCCCCACTCCCACTCTAAGTGTGCAGGATGCAGAGTGACGTCCTTCCAATGAGCGCAGTATGGGAAGGGGAAAAGCAGAACTTTACACTGGAGAAGCCTGGCAAACAGGACCTCAGCCAGGGGACAAGGTCAACACCAACAGTGACAGGTCATGTTGATAGCCTATACCCTTGACACAGGTGATGAAAACAGTACTTTAATCTGTGGTCTTCCTCCCAAAAACGCATAGCTTCAGTCTAATCATGAGAAAAACACCAAACAAATCCCAACAGAGCAACACTCTACAAAGCAAGCTGACTGACAGTCCTCAAAAATGCCAAGGTCATCAAGAAAAAAGAAGTCCAAAACACTGTCACAGCCAAGAGGAGCCTAAGGAGACACAATGATGACAAAGCAATGGCATCCTGGAGCAGAAAGATGACAGCAGGTAAAAACACAGGCAGTCTGAATATGGACTTTAGGTAGTATTTATGTATTATATCGGTTCATTAATTGCAATAAATATGCCACACGTTAACAGCAGGGGAAACTGGGTGTTGGATTTGTCATGAAAAACCTTGATCTGTCCAAGAGAGCAATGACCCCTTAGTTCGCCCAAAAAGTAATTTTGCTGGAATTCCAAGTGCCACTGTATGCCTAAATTGTTCTGCAGGTCACTTTTATAAAATTAGGGAGCTGAATCCGCCTAACTCTTCTCCTTACTTCAATTTAACCCAATCCCGGGATGGGAAAGTGAGATCTCTTGAACATACATACGTGGCACTGTGGGGCAGTCAATATAAATTGGGCCATTCGTCAGCTTGCAGGTAGTCTTTCAATATGTACTGACGGAATATCTAAGTTTTGGTTGAATGATGCTAATGCCTCTATAATGGCCAATGGGTTCAGCGGTGTTACTATTTATAAGGGAGCCCTGTGTACATCCCCTGGCTACTCCTTTGTATGGAATCCTCTCTACTATCTTCATAATTTTTCTGTAAATCTAAAACTGTTCTAAAAATTAGTTTATTAAAAAAGACGAGGGTGCTTCACTATCAAGCCTCAAATTGATATACCCACCCTTCCAAAAAAATTCTTGGGCTGAAATATACTATAGCAATCTAGTCTAACTTCTCTTTCTGAGAAGAAAGAGGTCCAGAAATTTACTCGCCAAAAGTCAGTTATTGGCAGTATCAGGATCAGAAGCCAAGGCTCCTGCCTCCTATACAGTGCCCCATACTTGGTAATTCTATACTGTTTCCGCCTTAAAGACAGAGAATGATTTTTCACGCATTCATTGTCTAGGAGCATTTCCGAAGTTTTTTTCTCCTTTAAATTTCAAGTCTTCAATTGTCTTTACATTTACTGAATCTTGAGCAGAGAGCATACTTCTCTGTTGTCACCCACTGTTTCTAAGATTACCAATGGGAAATAAATAACAAGCAGCTCAACAAAGCCAATAATGCTTTTAAAAAACGAACAGCATACCTCCCTACCTTCAACCTCCCCAGAGGCACAGAGCAAGCGTTTCTATACTTGGCATGTGCAGGAATAAAAGAGAATGAAGATAGTACCTTTAATCTATCATTTTCCTATAGTAAAGTAACATCTACCACATTTCCTTAAATTCTATTCCACAGTTTGCACTGAGATCTCTCAGCTCCTGTAGGGCAAAGTTTCTGGATTCCTGAATGCCATCCCAGCAGTCTCCCCATGCTTTTATTTTTTGCCTGAAAGCCACCATTTTCTTAAAGCATCCTATTTTCTGTTTTTCTTTTAGGAACTATTTTTTCCCCCTCTTTCCTGATTTTTATCACTCTAAGACTGTTACCTTAAACACTGCAGCACAGCCCCTTTGAGCTAGGATGCAAATGCTGGTGGATGTGTGACTTTTAAGGAGGCTGCTCAGTGCCATACAGCGGTCTCACAGTGGGTCCATTTAAATTCCTGTCCTGGGAAAATTACAAATTACTGCAGGCACAGACCTCCAGGAGAGCCAGCAATTAAAAATCACAAACATAAATGTGAAAATCTTTTAACATTTGTATATCAAGACAGTGGACAACTTTTCTCAAAAATACCCTTAAATTACATGCACAATCTGTTTTGTGTGGCTTTGTCTCATAACCCTTAATGCAAGCAAAGACTAAAAAAGCTCAATAAAGCTATACTAAAGGGGGCCAACATATGGTCCAAGTCCTGATTTCTCTTGATCTAGAACTTGGTCTAAAAATAAAACTTAGAATATCTAGTTCTAGAGAAAGGAACAGACTGCAAATCCTTAACAATAAATTTCTCAGTTGGACTTTTGATAAAAAGCACAGTGACGGAGTTCAAGTCTGTTTTCTGATAGTCTGAAGCTTGGGCTGTGGGAATTCTGCTACAAAGGAGTTAAAGCAGAATATGCATCTGATGCCCACCAGAGAACCTGGCACATGTTAGACACTAAAGGAGTATCTGCTAACTGCATTCACTTCCACGAGTGCCAACTACATAACAAGCATTACAAATAAAAAACTGGTTTCTGACCTTCAGGAACTCAACCTATACACAGGGTGCCTGGAGACAGAAATTTCTTTTTTTTAATAAGGTGACCTTAATGACACTGTGTATATTTGCTCAGGTTTTCAGAGTTTATGACTATACTGTAGTATTAGTTCTACAAATCAGGTTTTTTGCATTTTTTTGATTATCAAAATAAACTCACATATGCTGTTTTCTTTCTAAAAAAAGTACCAAAAAAGTAAAAATTTCAAAAACGAATTACTGATGTGATAAAATTGCATAGAACTATACACACACACACACACACAAGTGGATGTAAAACCTGGTGAAATCTGAGTAAGGTCGATAGATTGTACCAATGCCAATTTCCAGGATTTGACAGTGTACTATAGTTATGTTAAGATGCCACCACTGGGAGAGGCTCTGTGATGGGTATCAGGACCTACCTCTCCATACTGTTTTTGCAACTTCTTGCAGTCTATAATTATTTCAAAATTAAGTTTTTTATTAAATGTATTACTGGATCAATGAAGATGGTTCTTTAGACTTGATCAAAGTTGTCTAGAAACCAGCCTTTTAAACTGACCTGGTTCTCTAAAGCACAAAATTATAAAGGAAGACTCAGAAATGTGCGATGGATTAGAAATTTGAACTTGATGAGGTAGAGTCTTCCTCCCTTCCAGTTAGTGTTTTGTTTTTAGTAATCCAGTTTAATTATCTGCCCATATACAGGTCAGAGAAGCTCCACCCTCTGGGATCACATGGACAAATGTACACAAAGCTAAGTAAACAAGATCCAAACATATGCACACTTCAAATACATATTCAGAATATAAATGATTTCTGGCTTGCTTTGGTTTCCCAAGGACAGAGGAGAAGCCCAACTCTCAAAAATCTCAGGGTTAGGATTCTTCAAAAACACCTAATCCACTCACTTTTAATATTCCAATCCACCTTCGCAACTCTGAAAAGAATGAATTTATCTTCAACACTAGAGATGGACATTTCTTATTTTAAAGATGATGAGTCAGAAAATTAACTCCTTATTCACAAGGCAGTAGTGCATGTGGTGACATAACCTGTCAATTCAGAGACACCTGGGTTCCAGACTCTCCGGCTCTGCTTTGTGGCTTTGGTCAGCCTCCTGAGCTTCCGGGAGTCTTCTTTCCCTATTTTACAGGTGTGGATAAAAGTACTACTGACTCAAAGGCTTGCTGTGAAAATATAAAAAGATAATACAAAGTCTATCAGAGTCCAGTACCTCATAGTATGAGCAATAGCTTGTTTTCTGATACACATTAGTACACCCACAATGAACACATTTTCAATGTTCATACTAGACCAAAAGGCCTAATATGTCTGCCTAGTCCTCCAACATATTTTAGCAGAGCTAAATGATTTTCCCTAACAAGAAAAACTTTCCTCCAAGTATACTTTATTTTCTTCTTTAAATCTTCCTTGCAATGGTGTATATACAGTTGAGCATTTGGATATGGAAATGTCCATGTTTCCCTGTGATTTTTTCCCTGCTCTTTTACCAATTACTTTCTTTATGAATTCTAAATTTAATTTATTTTGGTTAATGATGGTTCTCTTCTCAGCACACATTCCAAAATAAACAGTCCAAATTATTTTACTATATGCATTCAATAACATACATGACCCTTCAACTGAACACAAAATTTCGTATTTACCAGAAACAGACATATTTGGCAATGAATTAACAAATCCAGACAGCTATTTAGATCAACTTTAGGAATGGGCAAATGACAGACATAGTAAATGTCACCTGTCAAAAGCAAAGACTGTCCTCAGTAAGGGCCCATTCAGAAAAAAATCTTTAAGGAAGCTCAAATGGTTTCTAAATTCATCAAATTACAATGTTTACATTTTATCTGTTCAAGTTAAGTCAATTTTTGCACCTATTTTCGTAAAAGCTATTGGTCCAAGTTTTTCTTTCCCTGTGAAGTCTTTGTCTGGTTTAGGTATCAGGGTAATCCTGGTCTCACAGAATGAGTTGGGAAGAGGGGAAGTCCCCTCTTCTATTTTTTGGAAGCATTTGTAAAGGACTAGTATTATTTCTTCCTTAAGTATTTCATAGAATTCACAAGCAAAGCCATTGGTTATAGGCTTTTCTTTGTAGGACTTTGTCTCTTCAAAGTTGGGAAACTTCAACTAATTCCTTTAATCCATGAGAAATTAGAAAGAGGAACAAAAGATATCCCAGGGAAGGGATTATCTGTCTCAAATCAAATTGAGCAAGTTCCTTTCTATTGCATGTTTCTATCATGAAAGGGTGTTGCATTTTGTCAAATGCTTTTCTGGGTCTATTGAGATGATCATACGGTTTCTGCCCTTTTTAACATGGTTATGTTACATTCATTATTGTATGTTGAACCAACCTTGCATTCCTGGGATAAATCCTAGCTGGTCATGATGGCATGGGATGCTTTTTATATTTTACTACATTCTGTCTGCTAGCATTTTGAGAATTTTTGCATATACTTTCACAGAAGATATTGGTCTATAGTTTCCTTTTCTTATGAAGTCTTTGGTTTTAGTATCAGAGTAATATTGGTTACACAGAGTGAGTTGAAGTATTTTCCCCTTTATTTTTTGGAAGAATTTGTGAAACACTGAGGCTAATTCTTTGCTAAGAATTTGGTAGAATTCACCAGTGAAGTCATTGGTTTCTGATCTTTTCTCTGTGGACTTTGTTGAAAGTAGAGCATTTCAACGCTGATTCCTTTAGTCTGTGAAAAATCATAAAGAGGAACAGGAAAAACTATCTAGCTAATGTTCTTGGTTGTTCAAAAAAAAAGCAGTATTTACAAAGGCAGTCTGTAATAAATACATTGCAGTCTTTCTTTCGTGTGGGTTATCCACTCATCTATTAATATACCCTTTTTAAATTTACATGTTATGGGGTTTAGATACTTAAGGTTATCTAATTTAATCCTCACAAAAACCCCTGGAGGTTCTATCATACCCATCTGACATGAGAAGAAACTAAAGTGAAGAGAAGTTACATAAAAGTCTAAGTCACAGTGAGACACATGGTAGTACTGATGAAAACCAAGACAGAAA
The DNA here is from genome assembly GCA_029783875.1 of Phataginus tricuspis. NCBI lineage: Eukaryota > Metazoa > Chordata > Mammalia > Pholidota > Manidae > Phataginus > Phataginus tricuspis. The sequence goes on from JAQQAC010025234.1 coordinate 3,345,957, forward strand.
TCACTATCATTCACTAGCTACTGAGTAACTTGGCATACTGGGTGAATTACTAACTTGGGAGCCTCAGTTTCTTCATCTCTAAAATGAAAACACTAGTACACCTCAGGGTCATTGTATAAACAAAATGCATGCGAAGAGCTTGAGATAGTGCTTAGCTTACAGTGTCTGTCCAACATCAGTTGTACTTTGTACTATCACTAGGTGTTATCAGTGATGCCACTGAAGTCTGAATGTTCTAAAACTCGAGTTTTAAGTCAAATAAGAAATTTTAAGTCTTACTTTGGAAAGGAGCCAGTTAAAAGGAATTTGATTCCAGTCACAGATAACCATTTTACTACTACTACTTTTTGAATCTTCTGATTTAACTACACCTGCAGCTAGTCAAAAAAAAAAGGGGGGTTAAAAAAAGTACATTAAAATTCAAAATGGTCTCTATTGTAAAAGCTCATCCATTTAAAAATAGATCTGTACTGCCTTGTTCAGCTTAGAATTTCATTTTTCATTGACAATTTTTCCACAGCACTTTCTTTTTTTTCAGTAAACTACAATGTGAGTACTCAAAACTTACTGCTGAAGATTCTCTAAATTCTTTAAAAACAAAATTCTCCAAATAATTTTCATAGCTCAAAGTTAAGCTTAATTTAAAAGCACATCTGTTGCAGTTAACAAACATTCAAACTAGCACTTCCCTGACAAAGTTCTACAGTGAGCTACACAGGTTATAACTATGTTCTGGCAGTTTTATTACCCTAGTTATGCGCTTCCAATTCTCCTATTTGCACAGTTCTCATTACACATTCAAAGTAGTTTCATGGTCAGCATCGTACCTGTCCCTCCCAGTAGTCCCTTGACAATAAGGTATCCAGGCGACTTCTGACCCCATGTTAAAGATGTGGAAACCAAGGTGGTTCATAAGCCAGTTACCATGCTGGGCCTGAAATTCAAGTCTCCTGAGCCTGAACTTATGCTTACCAACTGCCACTTTGTCCCCTTAGGCTATCTTGCAGGGCAAGGTGAACTCTGTCACTAAAAGGATGCAACAGTGTGATTGCCAAAACGGCAGCAACGAATTCTATCAAAGCGTTTACCCATGGCGCTCCCTGGAAGATAGTGTGTACTAGATGAACTGCTAGGTTCAGATAGCAAGGTGCGGAGGGGGCACTGACACCCTTTTCAGATAGGTTAGGTCAGAAAAGATGTTTGTCTTGCTATACATTCACACCAATACATACATAGTTCACTCTAGCTGCCTCCTGATCCAGTTTCCCAGCCTGTTTGCTTGTGCACTCTCACTGATGCAAAGGATAACTCCCACAGAATTCTACCTCTGCTCTAAGTCTGCTGCTAAGTCTAATTACAACAAAAGCACAACACGGCAGTGATTCTATTCATGACCTACAAACTGCTGGGGGAAAACTGAGCTATATAATGATTTTAAAAATTAATACATTTCTTCCCTTTAAAAAAAGAAAAACTCTACTTTCTTAAAAAAGTAAGCAAAAGGTCCCAATTCCTAAAGTAGAGGTAAAGAGACTCAACTGTGCCTCACCTTTGTCCTCCCAAGCTTTTAATGTTCAGCTCACTTTAACTTCCCTAAACCAGCATTCACTTGTGCCAGGCCCAGCAGTTAATCCACCAGGTACAGCTTCTTCCATCTTTTAGTGACTCCAAGTCTTGGGATACAGGACTTAACCAACTCAAAACTAGGATGTCAATGCACAGGAGTACCAACATTCAGACTATAATTTACAGCAGTCATTATTTATCCAGGAGCTAGTATGTGTCAGGCTTCCCTGTCCTATTTGAAACACGTCTTAATTCAATTCTAAAAGCAACTCCACTAGGTATTATTATATCCATTACCTGGGGAGAACCAAGGCCCAAAGGGTAAGTAAATTGGCCAAGTTCACCTAACAACAAATGGCCAATGAAGGACTTGAACCAGGGCCTTAACCACACAAAAACTGCCCAACCCTCAGCTATAATCCCAACGTAATCACAAAATTAATGGCATGACCTTGGGCTAGTCACTTCCTAGCTCTGGGCCTCAGTTTTCTCCACTATAAAACAACCTGCTTCACACTGAGCTTTTGGGTGCTTTCCTGATTTTAACGTCCAGTGAATTTCCAACTGGATTACTCCCCACCCCCGAATATATGTAAATGTTGACTTGAGTTTTTCAACCACTGCGTGTTCTAGCACATTCTCTATACTCTTCAGGGTGCTCGAGTCCAGTCTGCGCCTTGCGGTTTAATTTTTAAATATTGAACCTGTAACGTTAATCCTAAATATCCTCTCGGTTCAGTATCACCTTTCTCCATGGCTATAGGTACCGACTAGGCCCGACCCCACGCCAGACTTTTACCCGGTTACTCTAGCCCACCTCGCGGCTTCCAACGCGACCAGCGGAGGCCTAAGAAAGCACTAGAAGCTAAGCCGTTGGAAGAAGTTGGTTTTCCCGGAGGTCATGGAAGGCTCTAGGGCACCTGCCACGCCTCCCGGGCCCGGCTGTGCGGCCTGGGCCTGGCTACCCGAACAATGCGGCCCAGGTTAACACGTCTCGCCCCTTCACCGCCGGCACGTCCGCCGGGGCCCGGGCTCTCGAAACCCGGCCCGAACCTTCCGCCCCAGCCCCGCCCGTCCCCTCGGCAGCCACGGCGCGCGCCCAGGACCCCCTGGGTCTTCACAGGCCCGAGGACACGCGCGGGCCTCCTGCCTCACCTCGAGCCTCCGGGGGACCGCCGGCAGCACCCGCGCCTCCTCGCGCCCGCACACCCGGCCCTGCGCTGCAGTGGATACAGCCGCTGAGGCGGCCCGACCGTCACGTGCTGCAGAACCTAGAGGCCTCGGCTACAGCTACAGCCGCGGGAGCAAGCCGCACCGCACGAAGCCCAGCCCCCCACCCGCCCCTCGCTCCTGAGTAGCTGCAGCCAGAGCCAAGTCCCGCCCCGTCGCCCAATTTCCTGGATTCGGTTGGTCGGTGCTGCCATCGCTCTATGCAACTTCCCATACGCCCCCTAGGACTATTCTTCGTGGAGTGTAGCGATTGGTCGGCAGTGAGGCAGGAAGTGGTTGTTGGTTGGGCGCGAGGGAAGGGGGCGGGCCGCAGAGGAATCGGGTACCGCGGGCGGGCGCCCCCTGGGGCGGCGTTTCTGCGCCGCGTTGCCCTGATGCCTTAGTGGGCTGGTTGCCCGGGGCTGCATCCCCACCTCTGCGGGCCCGAGCCCTTGGGTACCTGGACCAGGCCTCGGGACGCGTGTCCCGTTCCCTTCGCTGAGGGGGCAAATGGCAGTCGGCAGAAGGGGTGGGAGGTCCGATGGCCATCGGGAAGGGTCATTTCCTCTAGGCAGCGAGGGCGGGCCCGATGGAACCCGGCGCGGGCGCCCTGGGCCCGGCCTGAAGTCAGCCGCTCCGCGCTGTGTAATCAGGCGCCGCTGTTCCTGCAGAGTCATCATCGCTCTGGGCCCAGCGGCCTGCAGCCGCCTCGTTACTCAACATAGAGTCCAGAATATTATAATCCAAGGTTATTTCAACTTTCAGTTTGTGATGTTCCCCGTGGTAAAATTAGAAGTGCACAGAGACACACTGACGACAGGAATGAAAGGATAGTGCAATGGAAAGATTTCAAACGTGAGAGTTTCTGTAATCCACTTTTAGCGCATCTTGAGTTTCCAGTATGCTGAGAACCTCAGAAAATGGAAGTGGCCTACGTTTTTTCCAGACCTTTATAGTCCTGGTTTCTGTCTTCCATGTGTTTGAATACCCAAAGGCTGAATCCTAGGGTGGAAAAAACTGGAATCAGTAGGTGTTATCACCTGTCCTAGGAGCCAGCTTTACTCCCTCCTGTCATCTAGAAGGGGAAGAGGAGTCCGAATGTGGTGCTCACATGAGTTTAGTGCTCTTCAACTCAGCACCCAATTTGTGTAAGAGAATTTTACTTTCCTGTTTACCTTGAGAAGTGAATATTCAAGAATACGCTGGATGCCATATGTTCCAAACAATGAGCTTCAAAAGCAATTACAGGAACTGCGTATGTGAGCAAGAGCTACTCCAGCAAACCTAACTGTTGAAAGGTGGTGGTACTAAAGAGGATGCAATGGTGTTTTGAGTTGGGAAGATTTTCATCTGGAATGGACAGGGAAAGAGGTAAGACCTGAGAGAACCTGGTGGGGTATGCAGGATTTCTATAGGTGGAGAGTTGGAGGTCTTTAGATGAGGGACCAGCATATGTGAACACAGGAAAATGGGTGTCACGTGTTTGGGGATGCCAGGTACAAGAAAATTTTGGCTGGAGAAAGCGATGGGAAGTTAGCTGCAAGGCTGAGTTGGGAGCATACCTTGAAGGCCTAGCCAAGGTGTTTCTAGGGAGATAGTTTAGATTTAGGTTTGAGTCAGGACATTCATGTTTAGGATGCATTATTTTAATATTACTCCAGAGAGGTCTGAAAGAGAGAGACAAAGTGTGAAGCCCATGAGGAAACCACTTCTTGAAATTGATTAAAAGGCAGGATTAAGAAATGGCAGGATGCATAGAAACAAAAGCAATAAATGTTGATGCTGGAGAATGGTCCAGTGGACTCAGGAGGCTAGGGAGAGAGAGGAACCAAAGCCAACACAGAGTGTGAGTCAGGGTGCCTGGAGGTGAAGTGTAGAGCTGCCCCCAAAAAGGGAATTTAAGCTTTGCTGGTCCTGGGATCCTCAGTCTGGGCCCAAGACAGAGCAGGACTGGGGATCCTGCTAAGAATCCTCTTAGAGATTCTTTTCTTAATTTTCTTATTAAGGTATTATTGATATACACTCTTATGAAGGTTTCACATGAAAAAAAATGTGGTGACTACATTTACCCATATTATCAAGTCCTCACCCATACCCCATTGCACTCAATGTCCATCAGTGTAGTAAGACGCCACAGATTCACTGTTTGCCTTCTCTGTGCTACACTATTTTCCCGGTGACCCCCCGACACCATGTGTACTAAACATAATACTCCTCAATCCCCTTCTCCCTCCCTCCCCACCTGCCCTCCCACACCCCTCCCCTTTGGTAACCGCTAGTTTCTTCTTGGAGTCTCCGAGTCTGCTGCTATTTTGTTCCTTCAGTTTTGCTTTGTCATTATACTCCACAAATGAGGAAAATAATTTGGCACTTGTCTTTCTCCGCCTGGCTTATTTCACTGAACATAATATCCTCCAGCTCCATCCATGTTGTTGCAAATGGCAGGATTTCTTTCTTATGGCTGAATAGTATTCCATTGTGTATATGTACCACCTCTTCTTTATCCATTCATCTACTGATGGACACGAGGTTGCTTCCATATCTTGGCTATTGTAAAAAGTGCTGCGATAAACATAGGGGTGCATATGTCTTTTTGAATCTGAGAAGTTGTATTCTTTGGGTAAATTCCAAGGAGTTGGATTCCAGGGTCGAATGGTATTTGTATTTTTAGTTTTTTGAGGAACCTCCATGTTGCTTTCCACAATGGTTGAACTAGCTTACATTCCCACCAGCAGTGTAGGAGGGTTCCCCTTTCTCCGCATCCTCACCAGCATTTGTTGTTCTTAGTCTTTTGGATGGTGGCCATCCTTACTGGTGTGAGGTGATATCTTATTGTGCTTTTAATTTGCATTTCCCTGATGATTAGTGATGTGGAGCATCTTTTCATGTGTCTGTTGGCCATCTGAATTTCTTCTTTGGAGAACTGTCTCTTCATATCCTCTGCCCATTTTTTAATTGGATTATTTGTTTTTTGGGGGTTGAGGCATGTAAGTTCTTTATATATTTTGGATGTTAACCCGTTGTTGGATGTGTCATTTACAAATATATTCTCCCATACTGTAGGATGCTTTTTTGTTCTGTTGATGGTGTCCTTTGCTGTACAGAAACTTTTTAGTTTGATGTAGTCCCATGAGTTCATTTTTGCTTTTGTTTCCCTTGCTCCAGGAGATATGTTCAGTAAGAAGTTGCTCATGCTTATACACAGGAGATTTTTTGCCTATGTTGTCTTCTAAGAGTTTTATGGTTTCATGACTTAGATTCAGGTGTTTGATCCATTTCGAGTTTACTTTTGTGTATGGGGTTAAACAATAATCTAGTTTCATTCTCTTGCATGTAGCTGTTCAGTTTTGCCAACACCAGCTGTTGAAGAGGCTGTTATTTCCCCATTGTATGTCCATGGCTCCTTTATCATATATTAATTGACCATATATGGTTGGATTTATATCAGGGCTCTCAAGTCTGTTCCATTGGTCTATGGGTCTGTTCTTGTGCCAGTACCAAATTATCTTGACTATTGTGGCTTTGTAGTAGAGCTTGAAGTTGGGGAGCATAATCCCCCCTGCTTAATTCTTCCTTCTCAGGATTGCTTTGTCTATTCGGGGTCTTTTGTGGTTCCATATGAATTTTAGAATGATTTTCTCTAGGTCGTTGAAGAATGCTGTTGGTATTTTGATAGGAATTGCATTGAATCTGTAGATTGGTTTAGGCAGGATGGCCATTTTGACAATATTAATTCTTCCTATCCATGAGCATGGGATGTGTTTCCATTTATTGGTATCTTCTTTAATTTCTCTCATAAGTGTCTTGTAGTTTTCAGAGTATAGGTGTGTCACTTCCTTGGTTAGGTTTATTCCTAGGTATTTTATTCTTTTTGATGCAACTGTGAATGGAATTGTTTTGCTGATTTCTTTCCCTGCTAGTTCATTGTTAATGTATAGGAATCCCACAGATTTCTGCGTATTAATTTTGTATCCTGCAACTTTGCTGAACTCTGATATTAGATCTAGTAGTTTTGGAGTGGATTCTTTAGGGCTTTTTATGTACAATACCATGTCATCTGCAAACAGTGACAGTTTAACTTCTTCCTTGCCAATCTGGATGCCTTTTATTTCTTTGTGTTGTCTGATTGCCGTGGCTAGGACCTCCAGTACTATGTTGAATAACAGTAGGGGGAGTGGACATCCTTGTCTTGTTCCCGATCTTAAAGGAAAAGCTTTCAGTTTCTCGCTGTTAAGTATAATGTTGGCAGTGGGTTTATCATATATGGCCTTTATTATGTGGAGGTACTTGCCCTCTATACCCATTTTGTTGAGAGTTTTTATCATGAATGGATGTTGAATTTTGTCAAATACTTTTTCAGCATCTATGGAGATGATCATGTGGCTTTTGTCCTTCTTTTTGTTGATGTGGTGGATGATGTTGATGGATTTTCGAATGTTGTACCATCCTTGCATCCCTGGAATAAATCCTAGTTGATCATGATGGATGATCCTTTTGATGTATTTCTGAATTCGGCTTTCTAATATTTTGTTGAATATTTTTGCATCTATGTTCATCAGGGATGTTGGTCTGTAACTTTCTTTTTTTGTGGTGTCTTTGCCTGGTTTTGGTATTAGAGTGATGTTGGCCTCGTAGAATGAGTTTGGGAGTATTCCCTTGTCTTCTACTTTTTGGAAAACTTTAATGAGGATGGGTATTAGGTCTTCACTAAGTGTTTGATAAAATTCAGCAGTGAAACCATCTGGTCAAGGTGTTTTGTCCTTAGGTCGTTATTTTTGATTACCAAATTCAATTTCTTTGCTGGTAATTGGTCTATTCAGATTTTCTGTTTCTTCCTGGGTCAGCATTGGAAGGTTGTATTTTTCTAGAAAGTTATCCATTTCTTCTAGGTTATCCAGTTTGTTACCATATAATTTTTCATAGTATTCTCTAAATCTTTGTATTTCTGTGGTGTCTATAGTGATTTTTCCATTCTCATTTCTGATTCTGTTTATGTGTGTAGACTCTTTTTTTCTTGATAAGTCTGGCTAGGGGTTTATCTATCGTGTTTATTTTCTTGAAGAACCAGCTTTTGCTTTCATTGATCCTTTTTATTGTTTTATTCCTCTCGATTTTATTTATTTCTGCTCTAATCTTTATTATGTCCCTCCTTCTACTGACTTTGGGCCTCATTTGTTCTTCTTTTTCTAGTTTCATTAATTGTGAGTTTAGACTGCTCATATGGGATTGTTCTTCTTTCCTGAGGTAGGCCTGTATTGCAATGTACATTCCTCTTAGCACAGCCTTTGCTGCATCCCACAACTTTTGCGGTGTTGAATTATTGTTGTCATTTGTCTCCATATATTGCTTGATCTCTCTTTTTATTTGGTCATTGATCCATTGGTTATTTAGGAGCATGTTGTGAAGCCTCCATGTGTTTGTGGGATTTTTCATTTTCTTTGCATAATTTATTTCTAGTTTCTTACCTTCGTGGTCTGAGAAGCTGGTTGGTACAATTTCAATCTTTTTTAATTTACTGAGGCTCTTTTTGTGGCCTAGTATATGATCTATTCTTGAAAATGTTCCATGTGCATTTGAGAAGAATGTGTATTCTGCTGCTTTTGGGTGTAGAGTTCTGTAGATGTCTGTTAGGACCATCTGTTCTAATGTGTTGTTCAGTGCCTCTGTCTCCTTACTTATTTTCTGTCTGGTTGATCTGTCCTTCAGAGTGAGTTGTGTGTTGAAGTCTCCTAGAATGAATGCATTGCATTCTATTTCTCCTTTTAATTCTGTTAGTATTTGTTTCACATATGTAGGTGCTCCTGTGTTGGGCGCATAGATATTATAATGGTTATATCTTCTTGTTGTATTGACCCTTTTATCATTATGCAATGTCCTTTGTCTCTTGTGACTTTCTTTGTTTTGAAGTCTATTTTGTCTAATACAAGTACTGCAACACCTTTTTTCTCCCCATCAGTTGCATGAAATGTCTTTTTCCATCCCTTCACTTTTAGTCTGTGTATGTCTTTGGGTTCAAAGTGAGTCTGTTGTAGGCAGCATATAGATGGGTCTTGTTTTATCCATTCAGTGAGTCAATGTCTTTTGATTGGTGTATTCAGTCTATTTACATTTAGGGTGATTATGGATAGGTATGTACTTATTGCCATTGCAGGCTTTAGATTTATGGTTACCAAAGGTTCAAGGTTAACTTCCTTACTATCTAAGAGTCTAACTAAACTCACTTAATATGCTATTACAAACACAATCTAAAGGCTCTTTTTTTTTCTCATTTTTCTTCCTCCTCCATTTGTTATATATTAGGTATCATATTCTGTACTCTTTGTCTATCCCTCGACTGACTGTGGGGATAGTTAATTTTGCATTTGCTTAGTAATTAGCTGTTCTACTTTCTTTACTGTGGTTTTATTACCTCTGGTGACAGCTATTGAACTGTAGGAAGACTTCCATCTATAGCAGTCCCTCCAACATATACTGTAGAGATGGTTTGTGGGAGGTAAATTCTCTCAGCTTTTGCTTATCTGGGAATTGTTTAATCCCTCCTTCAAATTTAAATGATAATCTTGCCAGATAAAGTAATCTTGGTTCAAGGCCCTTCTGCTTCATTGCATTAAATACATTATGCCACTCCCTTCTGGACTGTAAGGTTTCTGTTGAGAAGTCTGATGATAGCCTGATGGGTTTTCCTTTGTATGTGATCTTATTTCTCTCTCTGGCTGCTTTTAATAGTCTGTCCTAATCCTTGATCTTTGCCATTTTAATTACTATATGTCTTGGTGTTGTCTTCCTTGGGTCCCTTGTGTTGGGAGATCTGTGCCCCTCCATGGCCTGAGAGACTCTCTCCTTCCCCAGATTGGGGAAGTTTTCAGCAATTACCTCCTCAAAGACACTTTCTATCCCTTTTTCTCTCTCTTTCCTTCTGGTACCCCTATAATATGAATATTTTCTGTTTGGATTGGTCACATGGTTCTCTCAATATTCTTTCATTCTTAGACATCCTTTTTATTCTCTGTGCCTCAGTTTCTTTGTATTCCTCTTCTCTAGTTTCTATTTCATTTATCGTGTTCTCCACTATATCCAATCTGCTTTTAGTACCCTACATTGTGCTCTTCAATGATTGGATCTCTGACTGGAGATCATTCCTGAGTTCTTGAATATCTTTCCATACCTCCATGAGCATGTTAATGATTTTTATTTTGAACTCCCTTTTAGGCAGAGTCATGAGGTCGATATCTGTTAGAATCCAGAACTACCCCTGAGCCTAGTAAGCCCCCCTTCTATCACCTGCAGCCGCTGCATCCCAGCCTTGAATCCCCCCAAGGCCTCACCCAAGCCTAGTTCTAAGAAAACTGTGTTCTAGTTACTGGAGAACCCATCCATTGTTCCAGTGACTTTCATTCTAGATAGTTTCCCTAGCAACGACCAGCCACCCCATCGTAAAGGGCAAGGGTGACCTGCCCTTACCATAAAAGGTACCTACTTCCATTTACCTACATACCTTCTAAATCACATCAGCTGGCAACTCGGCACCAACTGAGCTCAACCTATAGAAAATGTACAAGACATACTTGATTTAAACCATCCAATCAGCACCCCCTCTTCCTGAACCCTGTAATGCATAGAGGTCACAGGACCAACTTCCCGCTCAATTTCCTTTATAAGCAGCTTCCCCCTTGCTGCCACTGCTGCTCTCTCCTTTAGAGACAGCCATTCTGTCTTTCAGGCAATAAACTTCGCTGCTGGAGATCTCGTGTCCTCTCTTCGTGAATGAGTGAATCGAGCAGCTGAAGAACCCCCCTTTTCAATATCATTTAAATCTTTCTCAGGAATTGTATTAATAATTTTACTCTGAACCAGGTTCCTTTGGTGTTTCATATTTGCATGTGGCGCCCTCTAGTGCCCAGAAGCTCTACTCTCTGGAGCTGCTCAGCCCCTGAAGCAATATCGGGGTTCACAGAGGAGTGGTATTGGTGCCTGGGGGGAGGAAAGAGCTCTTTCCTGCTTCCCGGCTGCTATGCCTGTCTCCACTGCCTGAACCAGTGGGCTGTGCACACAGGTATAAGCCTCTATGCTTTGCATTTATAGTTGCTGTAGACAGATCTTCCCTGTGGCTGGCCTAATGCCAGGGTAGGGTTTGCCGGTTTGCGAGCCCGGTGGGGTTGACCAGGAGAAAGGCACAGTAGGCTGCCTATCACGGAAGGAGTTCTTGGAGCTGTGTAGGCAGCCAGGGAGCTTGGAGCACCTGAAGATCGTGAAAGCTCCCAACCTGCTTGGCAGAGGGCACCCAGACAATTTTGTCTACCTGTCCTTTCTCCTGAGCAATAAGCTCTGTGCAATCCTTGCCCCTTTAGCAGCCCTCTTACTAAGGACTTACTTGTTAGGAAGTCTCTCAGACTGCCCGCCTTTCTTTTGTCCCAGGGCAGCCGGATATGGATCCCTGCTTTTCACAAGCAGCTGGAATCTCAGTCTCTGCAGGAATTCTGCCTGTCTTAGCTTTCCAACCCCCTAATTACGAGAGTATCATGCAAGCACCGTGAAATGTAGGTTTGTGGTCCCAGAGCAGATCTCTGGAGTTAGGTATTCAGCAGTCTCAGGTCTCCACTCCCTCCCTGCTCCGTTTCTCTTCCTCCCGCCAGTAAGCTGGGATGGGGGAGGGTCTTGGGTCTTGCTGGGCCATAGCTGTAGGTATGTTACCCTGTTCTGTGAGGTCCGCTCTTGTCTCCAGGTGTATGCAGTTTGGCGCAGTCCTCTTTCCTGTTGCTCTTTCAGGAGTAGTTGTATCAGTTATATTTTTGTATTATATGCGGTTTTAGGAGGAAGCCTCTGTTTCACCTCTCGTGCCGCCATCTTTAATCTCCACCTCCCCTGTTAGAGATTTTTCAGCTAAACCATAATGTCCTTCAAAGGATGAACT
>JAQQAC010025234.1:3358042-3382566 GCA_029783875.1 Phataginus tricuspis
TTTTCATGTGCCTGTTGGCCATCTGAATTTCTTCTTTAGAGAAGTGTCTATTCATGTCCTGTGCCCATTTCTTAATTGGGTTATTTGCTTTTTGTTTGTTAAGGTGCGTGAGTTCTTTGTATATTTTGGATGTCAACCCCTTATCAGATACATCATTTATGAATATATTTTCCCATATTGTAGGATGTCTTTTTGTTCTACTAATGGTGTCCTTTGCTGTACAGAAGCTTTTCAACTTGATATAGTCCCATTTGTTCATTTTTGCTTTTGTTTCCCTTGCCCGGGGGGATATGTTCATGAAGAAGTCACTCATGTTCTATATTTCTTGTGATCGTTCCTAGCTTTTTCGTAGATAAACCTCCTCCTTGCCTTTAGAAGCAACTTTTAGGCACACTTTTTTTTTTCCTCAGGTGCTTGATTATCAGCTCCAGGAAATTCCTCTACTTTTTCCTAAGGGTTTGCCTTTTTCTTCTCTTCTACACTCTATGGTTCCAGCCGGAAAAGGGGGTGAGATTGTTTCCTGATAACTTTTTTTTGGCACTTTGAGGTATTAAGAGTATTTCATTCAAAGAAGGAATGATTATGGTTCTTACATGTAGAAGGTGTGGGAGATTGGGTTGAATGTATTCTGAAAGATATAATCTACAAGATGGTTTTCAAAATAAACTGTTTATACCCTTTTTTAAATGCACATATATTGGCCCAACAATTCCACCCCTGTGAATATGTCTATATCTAGATAGATGATAGCTAGGAATATATCCACATACTGTACTTTGTGTTTACAAATACACACAATGATGTGCTTTCACTGTTTTTTGTAGAACCCAAATCCTAGAAACAACCTAACCTTCCATCACAGAGAACTGACCAAATAAAATATAGGTCATTCATATAATGGTTCTGCCCTGTTGGAAAGCATTCATCAAGCACATGTATGTACTGATATGAAACAACTGCCAATATTTATTGTTGAAAAAGCACTGAGTAATTTCCCTTCCATGTTTCAAAGGGAAATGTGTTCTCAAAAATATAAGCTTGAACAAACAGGCTTCCTGGAAGGATGCAGGAGAAGTTGCTAAGAGTGGTTGATGCTGATGAGGTGTCCTGACACCCTGGAACTGAAAAATATTTTGTTACAATGTGTGTATATTATTTTTTAAATAAAGAATCAAATGAATTTCTGCTTTTGTGCTTAGTTTTAAAAAAAGGTAAATATGTATTTGAAATCCACCATGAACAAATTTTTGACCAATTTGTCCTTCCTATCCTGTTGCTTCTTTTATATTGCCCTCCAACCTATGTGCAAAGCTGCCCTCATCCTTGCCCATCCCCACCTTCCTTTGCTTTAAGGAGAAAGTGGGTGCATAGCCAGAGGGAGTGCCCTACATTCCTACCCAGTCCTTTCTTACTGTTAGGCCTAAAATGGTCATTTCTCTATGACCCACACTGATTCTGGCATTGTCAGATTGATAGACAAAAAAAAAGGAGTTATGTTAATTGAAGTTTCTCTTATTACAGTAAAGTTAAATATTTTTCACATTCATTAACCATATATATTTCTACCTTTGTCAATTATCCATGTCCTTTATCCCTTTTTCTATAATAGGTTTTGTCTTTTTCACATTGGTTTGTAAAACTAAATGTACTAGGATATTGGCTTATTTTACAATTACTTTTCCCCCCCAGTTTAAGAGCTTTTAGTATGGGGGCTCTTTAGGGTTATAAGACACAGAAATGTGCTGAAAGTAACTCAAGGAAAGTACACATGGATGTCAGCCCGGGAAGAGCAAAAGGAGCACAGCCTGGCTTCATGCCGTGGGAGCTGGACTCGGCCTGGAGGCTACCCTTCCCGGCTTTCAGACCCGCTGGGACTCTGTACATCTGCACCATCCTCCCCCTTCCTCGTCAGGCACGTCCACTCACTGCCTTTTTATAAGGCTTAAGATGCCTCCCAGTGCCCCGCTACATTCTGGACCAAGTGGACTCTCTATGTACTTGGGACTCATATGTCCCCAACCCCTTCAGCTGAGGCCTCTCCTCCCACCTGTTGGAACACAGGAGGCAATCTATCCATTCTGTCTTGTGGTTGAGGTCCCAGAGCCCCTGTCCTGCTTCAGCGGGCTCTCTTGGACGGCTCCTCAGCCACTGTCCCAGGACCTCCCTGCTCCTCCTCCCGGATGTGGCTTTCTGGTGTCCTTAACCCCTAGGAAAATTCATTTTTAAAAATTCAGCTTTATTATACAGTTCCATGATTTTGACAAATGTACAGCACATACCACGTAACCACCATCATAATGAAGATCTAGAACATTTCCATTACTCCAAAAGGTTCCTCTGAAGTTCTTTCTTTTCCCCTGACACCAAATACATGGTATCTTCTGTAATTGTGATGCCTTTTTTCTGACACCACACCTGTCGCTTCAATTCAAATCTGACACCAATGATCCGGGGTTAGTGTCAGACACCACAGGTTTAAGGTCTTATTCCCACAGACTGCTCCCACTTCAGATGCCAACTGTAAATTCACTGTCCAGACTACCCACAAATCTGCCTGGCTGGCTACAAATTCTGGGGTTCTGAGCAACGCCCCCCACCCCCACCACCAGTTTCCATAATTCACTGGAACAACTCACAGAACTCAGGAAAGCAGTTTATATGCTACTACGGGTTTATTAAAAAGAATACCGCTCAGGAAGAGCCGAATGAAAGAGGCATGGGGCACTGTGTGAAGGGGTGAGGTGTGCGTGAGGAGCTTCCATGCTTTCTCTGGGAAGCTCCCTCTGGGTGTGCCAGCCTCCCTGCTCCTGGATGCGTTGACCTGGAAGCTCTCTGAACACCAGGTTTCAGGTTGAGTGTGGAGTTCCATTAGTTCCGACTAAGTCATTGGCCATTGGTGATTGCATTCAATCTAACCCCTCTGTCCTCCCTAGACACTGAGGGTGGAGCTTAAAGTTCCACCCTTCTAATCACTTGATTTGCTTCCTTCCTCACCCGGGCCCTCATACCAAAGCTATCTAGGGGCCCAACAACAGTCACCCCGTTAGCAATAAACCCCCATGTGGTTGACCAGGGCTCATTATGAATAATACAAGGCACTCCTATCACTCAGGAAATTCCAAGGATTTTAGGAGCTCTGCACTAGGAACTCGGAACAAAGACCAATTTTTATTATACCACCATTCCCTCACACCCATTCCCAGTCCATCCCTGGCACCAGCCTCAGGCAAAAGCTGATCTTTCTGTTACTCTAGTTAATATCTGTCTTTTCTAGAGCTTCACATAAATGGAATCATACAGCATACAGTTGACCGTTGAACACAAGGATTTGAACTGTATGGGTCCACTTACATGTGAATCTTTTTCAATAAAAATACTGGAATTTTTTTTAAGATTTGCACCAATTTGAATAAACATTTACTTTTCTCCAGCTCACTTTTATTGTAAGAATACAGTATATAGTACATGTGTTAATCGATGGTTTGTTATTGGTAAGGCTTCCAGTCAACAGTATGCATAGTCTGTGTCCTTGCAAGAACTGCAAAATGAAGTCTGTTCTTCAAAGTACAGCCAGTCCCTGATATGATCCTGTTGCAACTGCCAAAACAGACTGTATGGGACGTCAACCAATAAGCTTCACCTCGCATCAACCAATCTGGACGTAACATGCTTGCATCCCTCATTTACTGGACCACCTTGGGAACTTGGACAGAAACTTTTACTATAAAAACAACCCCCGTTTCTTCTGAGTGTACTTTTTGCTTCATAGCCAAGGGCTGCACCTCCCCAGTTTGCAAACTATTTTTTTAGCAATAAAGTTTTCCTTAATTAAATTTCCTGATTTACAGAGAGATTGGTTAACAGTTCCTTTTAATTGCTAATTCTATTATATGAGCATGCCACAGTTTGTTTATCCATTCACCAGTTAAGAGACACCTGGGCTGTTTCCAGTTTGGGGCTATATCGTATTAAACTGCTATGGACATGGTGTGCAACTCTTCGTACAAACGTATGTTTTAACTTTCTCTTAATAATCTCTCTTCCCTTTTTCGTGGTTTATTGCTTCAGTTAGGGGTTACATCTTCCTGCTGCTTCCTGAGAAAGACTGTATAGTAAGTTATTTTTTCAATTTTGCACATCTAAAAATGTATTTATTCTACCCTCACTTTTTTTAAACCATACTGAAATATAATTTTCATACCATGTATTGTAAGTAAATGATTTGATTTTTTTTAATGTATAGAACTGTACAACCATTACATAATCCAATTTTAGATTATCTCCACCACCAAAAAGCTCCTTTGTGCCCATTTGCTGTCAACTCCCAGACAACCCCAGGCAAACACTGCTTTCTTCCTCTATTGATTTCCCTTTTCTAGTCATTTCATGTAAATGGAATCATACAATACGTAGTCTTTTGTATCTTTCTTTCACTGTTGGCATACTATTTTTGCTGTTCATTCATGTGTGGCATGTATCAGGAATGCATTCCTTTTAATTGTTGAATAATATTCCATGGTTTTTTTTGTTTTTGTTTTTGTTTGTTTTTCATTGCATGGTTTTATCACATTTTGTTGATCCATTGAACAGTTGATGGACATTTAGATTGTTTCCAGTTTGGCTCTAACAGGTAATGCTGTTATGAACATTTGTACACAAGGCTTTACCCAGACATGTCTCTATTTCTCTTGGGTAGTACAAAGGTTGTACAATTGCTGGCTTAACTTTTAAGGAAACTGCCAAACTGTTTTCCAAAGTGGCTGCTCTCTTTTACATTCCCGTGTGGGAGCATCTCAGTTTCTTTGCATCATTTCCAACAGTTGTTATTGTCTGTCTTTTTTATTATAGCTGCTCTGGAGTGTGTAATGTATTGCACTGTGGTTTGTTCCAAATCCAGTGAGGCCTCTCTGCAAGTGAAACTGTTGGTTTGTGTGGCCTGCCCAGTCTACGCTACCCTGCTGACTAAGCTGGGGAAAGTGAGCAGCCCCGGGCAAGAATGCCACGGACTCTCACTGTTCTCTCTCAGAGTTGAGCATTTTTCTCAATATCTCTTTGCCTCTTAGCAATTTCCAGAGCCCTAAATTTTTAAATAAGTTTTTCTTCTCCAGTTTTATAATTATTTTCTGGGGAGAGAATTTGCTGATCTCCTCATTCTGCCAGTTACCTTCATATACTCTTAAAGATTTTTTCTCTATATACATTTTCTCTAAATGCTGCTTTTTTTTCTGTTTGCTTGCCTTGTCTCTATGCTTTACATTGCAAGGGTTGTTTGCCTTGTCTGCATGTTGGAAACATCTGGAAAGTTTTTAAAATCCCGGTGCCCAAAGCTGTACCATTACTTCAGACTCTCTGGGGGAGGGTCCAGTCATTTGAGAATCCAAATAACTAATAAATCATTGAAAAATTGAAATGTCAACAAATTTTAATGAAAAGAAAGAAAAATCTATGCCTGTGAAGAAAAAACATCCATTTCTCCTGTGTTTTCTTTGCTCACACCACCACCACACTCACAACACTTCTGACACCTGCTGATGGGGGTGGGGGTGGGTTTCCACACCACTCCATTCAGTCACACCTGCTGGATATCCTACAGTGAACGCTGAGGGCTGGCTGATATATACCAAGTGAGTGCTAGTTTTGGAAAGCCTAATTTGGAGCCAATTTAATGATTTAAATGATAACAGTATCTGTGTAAAAAGGAATTATCACAACAAACTATGCATGGGCTAATATTTCAAAATATTAATCAACCTCACCATCTTGTTTAAGTGCCTATCAGCATACACTGTTATGTCAGCTCTCACACAAATATAAATCATAATAAATTTATAAGTTACCTATAAAAGAAATTCAAATTAACATTTAAATAGGACATCAAAAATGCTTTTCTGCTGAAGAAAAGTGCGATTTGCCCTATGATCTGATCCCAGTGCCCCAGGGCAGACGTTCTGGAGGTCAGCAGGCATGTGCCCTGTGTTGCTCCGTGATGAACATTCTCACGCCACTTTTCACTTTTCAGATGACATTGCAAACCCATTCATCAGCGGGGCTCAGTGCTCCCATACCTGCCTGCCTTTCTCCTTAGCGCCCACCACTGAAACCCAGATGCAGACTCCCAGGTTCCATGGTGCACCCTGGTTGTGAGGTGGTTATCTAGAGCAGATTTATGTTTATTAAAACAGAAAAATGTATATGCTTTTTCATAGAGCACTTGCCGATTCTAAAGAACATGCATGGAACTGATTTTCAGGCACAATGGCTTGGGAGTGACATGGGAAAGAGGGGTGGGAGCAATAGCAACCCCTAAGACCACCACCACGGCCCCCTGAAATGCCACATCCCACATCACTGTGGCCACCACCAAGCCCAAGAGGAAGGCTGAAGGAAGAGCTAAAGAAGAAAAAGCCCAAGGGAAAGATGAACCACAGAGGGGATGGGCATCCTCCCCTGCTGAATCTGCTCTTCTTGAAAAGGCACATTGCAGACAGGGAGAGAATAAGCCACACAGGAAATGGAGGTGGCAGATAAAGGGTGTGCATTTCTTGTAACTGTGTTCATTCTGTGGTACCATCTGAAATACCATTTTTATCAAGTTTTGTACAAATGCAGAATTCTTTTCTTTATAAGTGATATTAGCACAGAGACTGCTTCGTTGTTTCAGAGAAGGGCAAAGGTCACTAACCGAGTATCTCAGAAGCCAGCTGAAATAGTCATGGTGGAAAACAACATTTTGCTTCCGTGGTTTTGGGAGTATTCCTCTTGGTTGCCAAGAGAAGGAATCCACTCACATTCACAGCAACCGCGGTATTTGCCTGTGGTGCGGGGGAAACGAAACTTCATATTTAGGTCCCTTCCCCTTCCCTCTGTGCTACCACCACGGACTTGACGTCCTTAATCTCAGACCTGTGGGTGCACGGCCATCCTTTCCTCATGGGCTCCAAATCTACACTTTTCAGGTAAGACACTGAAACAAGTGTCCCTCAAAGGAACCAGGAACCACTGCTTTTTTATTGTGGATCTTTTAAATTCTGCAGTTTTCATTAAAATTCCCCACCATCAAGGTCTGCTTATGAAAGGAGTTAACGTTATGTGGGAATTTTTCCTCATCTCGCTAATGTTTTCCTTTTCAAATCATCAAAGACTTGTTTGGGTCTAGTGGCTTTTCCCTTTTTGTAGTTCATAGAAATAAGGGAAACTGAAAGTTGCTGTATACCATGATCACCCATGACCTGCCTGAAATATCAAGATTATTAATGAAAACTGGCTTTAATAACATAGATACAATTTGGAGGAAGAGACATAGAATGAATCACTGACTTGGGTAATGTATTCCTGGGCTCTGTTTCCATGTCCACCAGACAACCTTCTGAGGGCTGGTTTGAGCTCTCAAGTGTCCTGATGATAGGAAGAGAAAGCTTTGAACAGCGAGCATTAAGATTTATTTGTGGAAAATGACATTCTAATTCTAAAATTAGAACGGAAATTCAATGATATGGAATTGAAATTAAACAGAAATTCAAAAGACCTAGAAAGCCAAAGCAATCTTAAAAGAATATTGTTGGCAGATTTACACTACCAGATATCAAGACTTAACTATATATGACAATAATTAAGAAAATGTGTTGGTGCAAGAATAAAGAGACCAATGGAAGAGAACAGAGTGCCCAGAAACAACCATGAACACACAGTCACATGACAAATGACAAAGACAGGATTGCCAATTAGGGGGAAAGGCTTATCTTTTGTATAAATGGCACCTGGGCAACTTGACATCTACATGAAAAAATAATCAACTCTTACCTCACTCTACAAACAAAAATTAACTAAAACTGGAGCACAGATCTAAATGGAAAGTTAAAGCCATAAAACTTCTAGAAGAAAACATAGAAAATCTTGGTGACCTTAGGTAGGTTTGGCAAAGGGTTCTTTTTTTTTTTTTTACCATTTATTTTGGTATCATTAACCTACAATTACATGTGCAATATTATGGTAATTAAACTACCCCCTTCATCAGGTCCCCCCCACCAACCCCATTACAGTCACTGTCCATCAGCGTAGTGAGATGCTATAGAATCACTACTTGTCTTCTCTGAGTTGTATAGCCCTCCCCGTGCCCCCCCAGCATTACATCTGCTAATCGTAATGCCCCTTTTTCCCCCTTGTCCCTCCCTTCCCACCCATCTTCCCCAGTCCCTTTCCCTTTGGTAACTATTAGTTCGTTCTTGGGTTCTGTGAGTCTGCTGCTGTTTTGTTCCTTCAGTTTTTTTCTTTGTTCTTATACTCCACATATGAGTGAAATCATTTGATACTTGTCTTTTTTGGCTTGGCTTATTTCACTGAGCATAATACCCTCTAGCTTCATCCATGTTGTTGTAAATGGCAGGATTTGTTTTCTTCTTATGGCTGAATAATATTCCATTGTGTATATATACCACATCTTCCTTATCCATTCATCTACTGATGGACACTTAGGTTGCTTCCATTTCTTGGCTATTGTAAATAGTGCTGCGTAAACATAGGGATGCATCTGTCTTTTTCAAATTGGGGTGCTGCATTCTTTTTTTTTTTTTTTTACTTTTCTTTATTTTTTATTATGAACAATTTTTTTATTTTGCTATTATTAATATACAATTACATGAGCAACATTATGGTTACTAGACTCCCCCTATTATCAAGTCCCCACCATATACCCCATTACAGTCACTGTCCGTCAGCGTAGAAGGATGTTATAGAATCACTACTTGTCTTCTCTGTGTTATACTGCCCTCCCCATGTCCCCCAACCCCGCCCCACCCCCCTGCTACATTATGTGTGCTAATTGTAATAGCCCTTTTTCCCCCTTATCCCTCCCTTCCCACCCATCCTCCCCAGTCCCTTTCCCTTTGGTAACTATTAGTCCATTCTTGGGTTCTTTGAGTCTGCTGCTGTTTTGTTCCTTCAGTTTTTTCTTTGTTCTTATACTCCACAGATGAGTGAAATCATTTGGTACTTGTCTTTCTCCACCTGGCTTATTTCACTGAGCATAATACCCTCTAGCTCTATCCATGTTGTTGCAAATGGTAGGATTTGTTTTCTTCTTATGGCTGAATAATATTCCATTGTGTATATGTACCACCTCTTCTTTATCCATTCATCTACTGATGGACACTTAGGTTGCTTCCATTTCTTGGCTATTGTAAATAGTGCTGCGATAAACATAGGGGTGCATCTGTCTTTTTCAAACTGGGCTGCTGCATTCTTAGGGTAAATTCCTAGGAGTGGGATTCCTGGGTCAAATGGTATTTCTATTTTGAGTTTTCTGAGGAACCTCCATACTGCTTTCCACAATGGCTGAACTAATTTGCATTCCCACCAGCAGTGTAGGAGGGTTCCCTTTTCTCCACATCCTCGCCAACATTTGTTGTTGTTTGTGTTTTGGATGTTGGCCATCCTCACTGGTGTGAGATGATAGCTCATTGTGGTTTTAATTTGAATTTCTCTGATGATTAGTGATGTGGAGCATCTTTTCATGTGCCTGTTGGCCATCTGAATTTCTTCTTTGGAGAAGTGTCTATTCATGTCCTCTGCTCATTTCTTAATTGGATTATTTGCTTTTTGTTTGTTGAGGTGCGTGAGTTCTTTATATATTTTGGATGTCAACCCCTTATCGGATACGTCATTTATGAATATATTCTCCCATACTGTAGGATGTCTTTTCATTCTACTGATGGTGTCCTTTGCTGTACAGAAGCTTTTCAGCTTGATATAGTCCCACTTGTTCATTTTTGCTTTTGTTTCCCTTGCCCGGTGGGATATGTTCATGAAATCGTTCATGTTTATGTCCAAGAGATTTTGGGCAAAGTGTTCTTAAATATGACAGAAAAAGCATTAACTACAAAAGAAAAATTGGATCAATATGACTTATCAAAATTTTAAACTTTAAAGGTCAAGCCACAGACTGGGAGAATGTAAAACATATCCGACAAAAGATTTTTATCCAGCATTAAAGAACTCCTTATATTCAGTAAGACAAACAATTCAGTAAAAAAAAAGGAAAAAGATTTGGACAACCCCACCGAAGACAGTAAAACAGGAGCCCATGAAAAGGTACTCAACATCATAAGCCATTAGAGAAATGAAATCAAAACCACAATTTAGACACACCCACTAAAATGGCTAAAACTAAAAAGGTTTACCGTACAAAGTGTTGGCAAGTATGTGGAGGAACAGAAACTCTCTCACTGCTGGTGGGGATATGGTACAAGTATTTTGGAAAAAGTTCGGTAGCTTCTTAAAGAGGTACACATGCTTACACCACATGAGCTAGCCATTCCTCTCCAAGGTATTCATTCTAGAAATGAAACAAAAGCTTATGGCCACTCAAGACTTTATGCAGACATTCACTGCAGCTTTATTTGTCATAGCCCCCAAACTGGAAACGACTTAAATTTCCATCAGCAGGTGATGGGAAAACGAACTGTGCTATTTCCATACAATGGAACACCACTCATCAATAAAAAGGAATGAATTGTTTATGACAACATGATGAGTCTCAAAATAATTATGCAGCAAGAAGCTAGTGCAAAAACAAGTACATACTAAATAATTCCATGTATATAAAATTCTAGAAAATGTAAACCGTGAGTCTGCTCATGCACCCCTGTATTTATCGTCGTAGTATTTACAACATCCAAGATAAGTGTCCGTCAGTAGATGAATGGATAGAGAAGATGTGGTACATATACACAGTGGACTATCATTCAGCCATAAAAAGAAAAGAAATCCTGCCATTTGCAACAACATAGATGGAGCTAGAGGGTATTATGCTCAGTGAAATAAGCGAAGCCAAAAAAGACAAGTATCAAATGATTTCACTCATCTGTGGAGTATAAAAACAAAAGCAAAAACTGAAGGAACAAAACAGCAGCAGACTCACAGAACCCAAGAATGGACTAACAGTTACCAAAGGGAAAGGGACTGGGGAGGATGGGTGGGAAGGGAGGGATAAGGGGATAAGGGGCATTACGATTAGCACACAGTGTGTGTGTGGGGGGCACGGGGAGGGCAGTAAGACAAGTAGTGACTCTATAGCATCTTACTAGGCTGATGGACAGTGACTGTTATGGGGTATGTGGTGGGGACTTGATAATGGGGGAAATGTAGTAACCACAATGTTGCTCATGTGACTGTATATCAGGGATACCATAATAAAAAGAAAAAAAGAGAAACATACAGGGAAAAAAAACTGTTCAAGAAAAAAGTTTCCCAGGAGGTGGTGTTGCCATGTGGCTCTGCCCCAGGGTATTGTTCCCCCCCCGTGGTTAACTGGGAGAACCAAGAAGAGGCACTTGGGGTCAGGAATGCCAAGTAGAGGCGATGACAACTGGGTGTGCTTCGAGGGGAGGGTTGACTCAGTGCATGGTACTTGTCTGTCGCACCAGCCCGGCCCCTTCCTGCCCCGAGCCCAGTCCTCACGTAGCGAGGTCTCAGCATTCAGGTCCGAGCATGGACGTCAAGTACTGTCACTGAGCACCATCTAAATTCGTTCCTACCCTTCTCCCTGTCCTAAAATCTCTTTCTCTATTTTATTTTCTTCATTGCAGATATCACAATCAAATTCTTATTTCTTTCCTTTCATTCTTATTATCTATTCTTCTTCCTCCTCCATGCAGTTGGGGCCCTATGGATCCCTTTTACTGGTGGTGCACCCACCCCATAGATGCTTTAAGTGTTGGTCGACAACTCGAAGCTGCCCCTGCCAATAACTAACTGAAATAAGCGGTGGGAGGAGGAGGAGAGGGTAACAATGGGTGGCTGCCCTGTGATAAGGAGTCCTATCTCTGTGGTGCAATGTATGCAGTGGAACCAAGCTGAAGCTAGTGACCACCTGAAGCCACACTCGCTTATGTTAGCTTTTTCCTCACCCTGTCATGCTTCCCTCACTCCTTTCTCCTGAGAACACTTCCCCAGTAAGTCACTCGAATGAGAATTCTCATCTCAGACTGCTTCTAGGGAACCTGACCCATGGCACCCTAGGTAAGCTGCATGGAGGACTATCTTGTTTCACTCCCCTAGAACAAATTCCTACCTGGGGCTCTGCTTATGACAATCCCCCACCCCAGAATAATAGCTTCATGAGGGAGAATCTACTTCACGTGCCTAGAACAATGTCCGGAGCACAGGAGGTACTCAATAAATGAGCTAAATGATTACAGGGGAGAGCCCAGGGTCTGTCTTATAGCTAGGCTGTCAGCACCCTTCTGTCCTGGGCTGGCCTGGCTTGGAGGCATTGTGAGTCATAGCTGGTGGACAGCAGATGAGTGGTTCAGAGATGGGGCCAGGCCTGGGGCAGCTGCTCGGCGCCTCCCACCCGTCCTCCAGGTGAGGTACACTGGGCAGCAGGGATTACTGTAGGGAGGGGTCCTCTGGGAAGATGCGACTTCAAGGGTGGGCCTCGTTTCATTTCTTGGGCCCTCAGGGGGATTTCAGAGACACCTCCCTGTGCCAGATCTAGGGGTTAGTACATCTACCCCAGCCCCACTACGTGTGAGGATAAGTGTGTTCATTAATGAAGGCATGATAGTTTTCTCTTTTCACCTTCTGTGCAGAAAAGAGGAATTTAAAAGAGAACACACAGTGTTCTTCTCACACAACAGAATCAGCACTTGGGGGGTGGGGGATGGGATTTGTCTGTTATCTGGACTTCAGCTTCCTTGAGGATGTAGTCTGCTTGGGACAAAAGTCATGTATAATCTGCACAATGCTGTTACCTCCACCCTAAGCATAGATCCTAGTCCATGGCACATGCCCCCAGCATGTCACCGAGCACACTGCACTGTGATTCGCATACACATCTGGCTTCCCAGCTGGACCAGTAGTATCTTGAGGGCAAGCACAGGCTGTGCTGGGATCCCCTGCCCAGACCAGGGCCTGGCACAGAGCAGGTGCCAGTCCCAGGTTGTAAAAATAACTGAATGATGAGAGTGGCACTGCAGTCGGTTATGCTAAATATCCCACCAAATACTTTTCAGATACAGACCTAGCCCTGGCTTTGTAATCCTTAAGCAGTGCCCTTGTACCCACAGTCAGGTCTGTGTCCCAGACCCTCTTTCCAGCTCCTCCTTCTATCCCCCGCTGAGTACCCTACACCAACCTCACCCACGCTCTTCCTTCCATCTGCAACATGCAAGCTTTGCCTGGCTCTTCACTCTGCCCAGAGGCTCTCCCTAACCCACCCTCAATTCACCTGGCAAAGTCTTGCGCACCTTTTAAGTACTGGCCATCATTCCCTCCTGCCCACCCATAACCCCTCCCAGCAACCGCCCAGAACCCTGAGAGCAGGGGTCTGGTTCTTCATCTGCGTATCTGTGCTCAGGGCCTGACACACCGGGGCCCTTGGGGAAGGTGGTTTCAGACTGCAGGGATGGGCTCCTCAGTGGGAGCAGCGGGTTAGCCCCGAGCGCCAGCCACAGGGCTAAGCCCTGGCCACCGGGGCTTGCGATTTGCGAGGGCAGCCTGTCCGGGCAGGCTGCTTACCCGGATTTTTGCTCCCAGCAGCGCCCCTGGCTTGCCTTCATCATTCAGGACACTGGGACCCGGAGGCAAGGGCGCAGCGCGTCCTCGCGGCTTCTCTCCCGGCACCGGCGCGCAGGACGAAGCCCGCCTGGCCCTTGCCCTGGATGCCTTTGGGTGCGAGGCCTCGGGCCTGGCCAAACGCTTGTGGGAGCAGTTGCGGCAGTTCTGGGCCGATCACTTCTTGCGGCGCTTCTCGCCGAGGCGGCCGCCGCTGCGCCGCATCTCCTCCATGTCCACCTTCTACCTGCTGGACCACCGGACGCGCCAGACCGACCTGGGCCTCAGCTACGGCGCGCCGCGCACGCGCCTCAGCAACGAGGCTTTCGTGTTCCGCGGCGGCCAGTGGACGGCCGAGGGCCCGCCGGTGCAGTCGCGGCGGCCGCGGTCCTCGCCGACTATCTCGGACTGGAAGGCGCAGGTGCGGCGGGCTAAGAGCCAGGTGCTGCTGGAGGAGAACAACTACCTGAAGCTGCAGCAGGAACTGCTCATGGACATGCTCACTGAGACCACCGCGCGCATGCACCTGAGGGAGAGCGGACCGGACAACCAGGCCAGCCCGGCGGCCGCGGCGCGCTTGGCAGGGGAAGATGGGTAAGCGCGCAGGTGAGGGCTGCGTGCGCACGATCGAGCCGCGCGCTCTGTGGTCGCGGCGACGCAATAAAGCCCGTGCGACGCACGCGCTCCTCGCTCCTCTCCGGGGTCCCGGCGCGTTCGCGGCGCCCCGAAGGGGCCGGCCGGGAATAGACCCCAGCAGGTGTGGGGCGCGCCGGGTGCTGGCAGCCGGTCACGGGAGGCTGGATAGGGTGGAGAAAGGAGTGTGCGCAGCCCCTTGGGAACGTGGAGTGGGAGCCCGGCTTGCAACTGGCAGTGCCCGGGGGGCGGGGATCGCAGGAGGTGTCAGGCTGTGACATTCTCGGCGCGAGAGACGAAGTCCTGGAGGCAGTGAAACCTTGGGTGCAGTGCAGTGGGCAGGGAAGGGCGGGACTGCCACCTTGCTTTTGCCCCGCCTGGCCTCGAGGCGCGCAACGGAGGGGTTTCAGCTTGGGTTCAGGGTAGGTGTATTTTATGATCTGGAAACCGTTTCCCGAGAGAAGCTTTCTGGAACCGTTGGGCTCTGCCTCTCCCACCTGGCTGTGCGGCTTTTGGCGACGCTCCGTTACAGGTCTCATTCTCTCCAGAGGATGAGGGGTCAGACCTAGGTACAAACAACTGCTCTCTGTACCCGGATTTGCTTGATCCGTTATTTAAAATTTTGGTGCCAACGTCTAAGAATACAGTGAGTGCGCATTGCCTGTGTTCTCTTGAAGACTTGGCCACCCTGGACCTTCACTGTGCCCATGCCCAGCAGCAGTTCCTTGATCTTGTGGCTGTCACCTCCTGGTCGTCTTGGTCCCTTCCTCCTGTAGGTGTCTAATTTGGATCTCGTTCCAGAGCGGTGTTCTCCCCTGGGACATGGGCAGAGCCTGCTCACATACACGCAGGGTACTTTGTAAAGGGCCGGGCGGAGTGCTTTCTGTCGGTGAGTGAATTTGCTGCACCACAAGGGTGATGGCACAGGTCCTTTCAATCTGAGAACTTTCCCTGGGAATGTAGATGGGCCATTTCGGCATCCGCCCAAACTGGAATCCTAGGCCTGTGACCCATTTCCCGAGGGCCATGTGAACCTTTGAGGAAGTGGATGGCCTGCTTCAGCCTAGCTTGCTTTCACGAGTAGACTAGGGATTACTAAACCGGTACTTCGTATATAAGTGTAGCCTTGTTTATTAAAGCAGCCAAGCAACACAAATATGGCATTAGACACTCCGCTAAGAGCACGTTTGTGTGGGCTGCGATGGTGGGAGCCGAGGAGGCTCCACATGCTGCTGGTTCCGGCGGACACCGCATGCCTGCGCCCTGAGCGCTTAGCCACAGAGGCCTCTGGGCAGAGTACAGGACCCTCCCCCAGGACCTGATCCCTTAAAGAGCTAGAACAGCTCAATCGGCCTGCAAGGAGGACATCCCTTCCTGGAGAGCAACAAGCTGAACTAAGACAGCCTCTCCTACAGTGAGCACATCTGTGAGATCTGCAGCCCTGACCTACTCCCTATGGTGGCTGACTACAGAACCCCGTGTTCTGAAGATCTCTGAGGAGGATGAGCTGGACAACAAGCCAACTCGTATCCCCAGTGCCAGGAAGTACAAAAACATTCTCTGGCAGCCCTCTGAGGAAGAGATCGTCAAATGGCTCCTCCATGCAAGAAAGCCCGGGCAAGGGGTAGGAAGGAGAGGAGGTGGGCCTTCACTGAACCATTCCCTTCCCCCACCCCAATCTACCCGCTTGCTAACCTGGTCCTAAACCCCTTACTGTGTGCATGTGTGCATGCTGGGGCTGTTCTATCTAGTTTCTCCTTATAAGGGGCTGGGGAGGAGGGGCTTGCTTTCCCCACTCTGTGGGAAGATGGGGGCTATTTCTACGCAAATAGAAATGGGCACATTCCTCCTCCTTCCCTTTTGTCCCTGTTCCCCACATCTCTAAAGTGTGGGATCAGAAAAGACCTGTATTTTCCTACATTGAGTTGCTGAGGTGGGGGTGAGACATGGAGACGGGTGGGTCCCATGAAAATCATTGGGAGGGAAGGTGAGGCTACCCAAGCCCACCTGAAAGGGGTGAAGGAAAGCCGGAGCTCAGGGTGTGCACCCCGATGCTGGCCTGGCTGAGGAGGTGCCTCCAGCTGACCCTCAGGGTGGGACAGGCCCCTTTCTTCTCATGAGCCTGTGAGGGGTGGAGTCAGAGATCTAATGAGAGAGACCACTGGATCCTTTCCTGGCCCCAAAGTTTGAGGCCCACCAAGCACCCAGCATTAGGTACCCACCCTCACCTCTGCTCTGGGGAGCCTGTGCTGGGAGCATTGCCCACTGGGCCTGAGAGGGGGTGGTGAGGGCAAAGAGGGCCCCTTTATCTCTACTCAGACTGTTGCACATACTGACCCCGAACTAGGGAAGTTGGGGAATTAGGTCCTTCATTTTAACTCCAATCCTGCCTCATGTACAGGGTCCCAGCATGGGAATTGCAGGCAACCTTCCCTGTCTCCCTCGTCTACAACACCCCAAGCCAGAAAGAAGGGAAGATGCTAAATACAGGGTTTTCCTTTGCACTGATCCCCATTTCAACCCAGGAGGGGCCATGGGAACCCCTCTCTCCCAACATCCTGGCATCTTGGGCTTGTGGTTGCCTGTCAGCCAGATCACTAGCATCCAGTGAGCCCAGCCTCCCACCTGTCCCAAGATGCCCTCCACACCCTGACCATACTGTGTGCACATATATTCTACATATATGTATATTAAACCTGCCCTGCTGTGTCTGCACTTTTTTGTGGTGTCTAGCATTAACTTATCGTCTAGGCCAGAGATGGGGTGGGAGGGGAATGCCACAGTGAAGGGAGGGGCAGAGTCAAACTGCTACACAGTCAAAACAAAATATAACTCATTTTTAACTTTAAATTTACATTCAATCTCGAGACTATTTAGGGAAAGTTTTAAGTTAGGAGCCTTTAGGATGTGGGGGAAAAACTTTAGTGGGAGGGGCAGCCTAGCTTTGGAAGAGGCAAGAAGCCAGACTGGTTGGACAGCACCTTCCTAGCCCCACCTAGCTTACCTGTCCCCTTGACCACTGCTGCGGACACCTGCCTTCAACACATACACCTCAAGGACTCCAGTTTGGCCTTAATGGACTGTCCTGAGTTTCCCCAGCCCTGTCTGACTTCTCCCTCAAGGAGAGAGAGGCACTTATAGAACTGGGAGTGGGGGAAAGGAGCATTAACTGTCCTTCCCGTCAGGTATGTTAGGAGAGAGCAGGACAGAGCGCTCCCACCCCCTGTACCGCTGTGAGAGCCCCTATCCTGTACATCTCCATCTGCAGTGTGTGGCCTTGTTCTAGCCCTGGAATAAAGGTGACTGACTGTTAGAAAAGAAAGAAAAAATGTTCTATCGGTGCTCCTCTGTATTTTAATAATTCTGTACTTACATTAATATAGATTAAATACATGTATTTAAAATATTGTAATGGTGAAATAAAATTTCCTTTTAAAATAACTAAAATAATACACAGAAAAGGAAATGAGAAGGAACCAAAACAATACAGCAGGAAAACAAAAAAATCAAACACACAAGAAGGCACAAATGGAGAAGCCATACTAAGTGAAAGAAACCAGACACAATGGACCTCAAATTGCATGATTCTGTTTATAAAAATATCTAGAAGAGGCAAATCCCAAGACGGAAAGTAGATTGACGGTCCCCAGGGACAGGTGGGGTGGGGGTGGGGAGGGAGTGACGGTTTAACCGGTGCAGGGTTTCCTTTCAGGGCAATGAAAAATGTTCTGGAGCTATGGTGGAAACAGTTGCACAACATTGTGAATGTTCTTAAAGCCACTGAACTGTGCACTTTAAAACAGTGAGTTTTATGTTGTGTGAATTTTACCATAATAAAAAAAATTTTGAAAGGAGGAAAGTGCTTTCCGTAAAAACTCTGTGTGGTATGGGGAAATAGCAAAAGTCATAAAGGCAACCCAAGAATGCCTGAAGTTTAGAGAGTGCTTTGGCCAGAGGACTTGAAAGCAGGCAGTCTGGAGAAAAGTGTTTGCCTCACCAGACCAGCGGCCGGCAGGCAGGCAGCCCTAAGTTTGGGGTGGGGAGGCATCCAGGTGGATAAAGGGCCTGGATTAAGTGGGGCAGCATGATATTTTGAGATATCTGACTTTGTTCTTCAAGCTGCAGAATGACCCCCTTTGACTGAGGAAGGCAAGCTCATTGCCCCAGGGACGGAAGTGACAGAGCAGAAGGTGGGAATAAAGGACTCTTTGTGGCTTTTGCCTCCTACAGCTCAGAACGCTCTGGGGAACAGAGCTTTGCAAAAAATGTTTTTGGGCTTGAGGAGGGAGGTGAAGGAGGCTGTAGTTTGTCTACAGCAAGAGGAGAGATGAAGGGAAATGGGAGCAGAGATCCTGGGAGGTCTCCCGGCTTAGAAAAAAATCTTTTCTTGTGGCTACATTACCTTCCAGCTATGGCCCATCTCTCTGCTTCCCTTTATAAATGAACTCCAAAACGCGGCTTACATTCTTTCTTCAGTTCCGCCCTCTCCCTCTTTGCCCTTAAAGTCCCCCAACTTCGGATTTCTCACCCCCATCCCTGCTGTCCCCAGCCTGTTCTTGCCAAGGAAGCCACTGGCCTCCAGCCTTGCTAAATCCTGTGGCCAATTCTCCATCCTCAGGGCAGGCCATTGGCAGCATTTCAGGAAGCCGACCCCGCCTCCTCGAGACACTCCTTCTTTGGCTGCCGGCGCACCACCCTCTGGATTTCCCTTCTGCCTCACAGCAGCTTCTCAGGTCTTGCTGATTGTACTCACTTCCTTCAGTTGTCTGCTTAAATGGCCCCTTTCCAGTGAGGTTTTCCCCAGTGATGGTATTTAAGAGAGCATGCCTTCTCCCCACCCCAGCCGAACGAGCACGACTTAGCTTCCTTTCCTGCTCCGTTTTCTAGCATGTTACCATTTGACTTGCTATATATTGTCAGTCTCTCCCTCACCAGATTATAAGCTCCATAAGACTTTTTGTTCTGTTCTCTGCTGTATCTCAGTGTAGAAAAGGGCTGAACATTCACTAGTGCTCCAAATATTTCTAGAGAAGACCCGCGCATCCTCAGCGATTAGCCTGAAGGCGGGGCTTTTCAAGGGGAGGGATGGGATCCTGAGGCCTGGCACGGGGCTGTCCGGGTGGATATTCCCAAGAACCTTGAGCCCCCAGGACCCTGGAACCCTCCTGGCCAGCAGCAGCTGCCTCTGCCCCTTCAGAAGAGCCTCGTTTTGCCTGGACACAATGCAAAGACCTCACCTCAGGCGACTGCCTTATAAAATGGTGCTAATCCTTCTCAAGATCACCTCCTCTCATCACCTCCAGACCAATAAGCAGGATCGGCTGTCACCATAGTCCAAGCAGTGAAGCACAGTCCTGACTGTAAGGGAAGTAACTGTCACCCAGAAAGTTATAGGACATGTCTAACAGCAGCTGGGGACCCACACCTAAGAGTGGGTCTTCAAGGTGCCAGTTGGGGTGGGATATATAAGACTGGGCAGGGAGTTGATTGATAGGGGAGCATTTCCCAGAACTGAAGACGCAGAGTCCTGCCAAGAACACCTGGAGGTTGTCCTTACGTGTTAGCACACGACTGTGGAAGCTGGGACACCATGGCGGCCAACAGTCCATGAGGTGGAGATGCCAGGCTGGCTTGGCTGAGTTTTAAAGGGGTCTGAAAGCTCAGGGGAGTGGGAATACTAAAGGAAACCAGAAGATTGGTCGTTTGACTTTGATCTCTGGGAGCAGCTCCCTTCCTGAAGGCAGGAGAACGTGACAGTGAGGGGGGCATTGTGTCATTGGGAAGGTGCAGGTGGCTGGGTCCCTTAGGCCAAGGGCTGGCAGCAGGAGATGAGATGTTGCCATGGAACTGGGCTCCCTACTGTCCTTGGGGATGACGGGACTCTAGAATGGCATTTAACCATTCTGGATGGTGATATTTACCCACCAGAAGCCAGGAGGGCATCCTCACCATACTTTGCAGAAGGTTGGAATGGCAACTGCGGGCACCTTGCTTCTCAGAGATCTTTGGCAATGATGGCAATAGATCGTGGTGTTCACAGGGGCAAAATAAATAGGCAGCTAAGGGAGGCAGGGTGGGAAGGGCTGAGGAACAAGGCTGAGAGATGCGGCGGCGGATACCTGAGACTCCTGCTGCTCGCACGCCTTAGTGTTAGGCCAGCATTTAGAGGCATCCTAGTGAAAGGTAGGTGGGGAGAGCTCCACATAACTGAAGTTAAGGTTCTACCTGCAGTAAAGTGGAAGGTTTGGTGTACAAACTGGATTATAGGAACACATTATAAACCATATTTCTTGCATACCCAAGAGCATGGAGGGAGATCCATACCAGCTGCAAAGACAAGGAGACCAGGTTGTAGGCATCAGTGAGAAATGTGGCAGTGAGGGACCCAACTCAGACCCTTTAGGGATGTCTTACTTCAGGCTGCTTTCACCAAATGTCATAGATTTGGTAGCTTATAAACAACAGAAGTTTGTAACTCATGGTTCTGGAGGCTGGAAGGCCACGATGCGGGTGCCAGCAGGCTCAGGGGATTGCTCTCCTGCAGGTGGCCGGCTTCTCGTGTTCTCGCACGGTCCAGAGCAGAGGGGGGAGGCAGGCTGTCCGTGAGGGCTCCACATCATGACCTCCCTGCCTGCCAACATCCCCCTCCTGATACCACCACATGGGGAGGGAGGGTTTGGACATACAAAGCTGGGGGGATACAGTCCATAACGGGGCAAATCCCAGACCCGAAGCAGGCCCAGCAGGCAGCAGTGATGAGACCAGCACCCCGTCTGTCCACCCGGCCCACTGGCCCAGGTAACAGATGGCAGCTGGGACTGTCACGGGCCGGTAAACATGGTCAATGGTTTCCATTTTGCAAGATGAAAAGGGTTTTGGAGATGGATGGTGGGGGTTGTTGCACACGGTGAATGTATTTAATACCACTGAGCTGCACATCTAAAAAATGGTTAAGATGACCAATTTTATGACATTTTACCACACTAGAAAAAAGAAAAAAATTGTTAGTGTATCTTTTGGTGAGATTGGGGTCCAGGATGAAATATTAGCCAGAGGAGCATACGAATCTGCATGGCTATTAAAAGGAAAAGTGGGGTGGGAGTGGGGTGGGTGAAATAGGTGAAGGGGATAAAGATATACCAACATCCAATTAGAAAATAAATTAGTCATGGAGATGAAAGTACCGCATAGGGAACATAGTCAACAGTATTGTAATTTCTTCATGTGCTGACAGATATGGTAACTACACTGTGAGCATTTTGCAACATATATGATTATCAAGTCACAAAGTACATCTGAAATCAACATGATATCGTATATCAACTATATTTCAAGAAAAAAGGCATGTATAAAAAGGGCTGTTTCTAAGAATGTCAGTTGCATATGAGATTCAGATCCCGTGTTATTTCAAACAATGATTATGTCACCACTGCAATGGACAGAATGTCTAAAGACACATGTGTGAAAGGTGTTTCTAAGTTGCTAGTTGCACAGGTGGGTAAAATCCACGTTATTTTAGTGAAATAAGATGTTTACCACTCTGATCGGCACTGAAAATACTCTTCAAAGACACATGTGTTAAAAAAAAAAAGGGAAAATCAGACCATATCTGAAAAAAAAAAAACAGTATCTCTCCAGAAAGAAAACCTGCAAATCCCGTAACAGAAGTGCTTGTGGGAACGTGTAGGACAGAGGGCCGAGGAGTCCGCACAGCGCCAGCAGGCGGAGAAGGCAGTCGCGCGCCCAGGAGCACAAAGCACTGGCCTTGCACTGGCTGGGACGGGCTGTGCGCAGGGGAGCCCGGCTGTCTGCTCTTGGCTGGCATGGCCGTTTGCCAGAAAACCACCTGCTTGGCCTGTGTCTGGCCAGCAGCAAAGTGCTCACAGCCCTGGCCCATTTTCCCATCTAGCTCAGCTCTGAACAGCTTCCCACAGTCACTTTACCCTTGTTCCTGCCTCACCTGTCAGCTCTGACACACGTGTCTCCTCTCTCACGCTCCTACCGGGACTGGTCCCCTCACCTGGCCAGTCTGGGAGGCCTTGCACGGGTCAGTTCTCAGACGCGTCTGGAATGGAAGCTAGATCACGCAGAAGCCTGTGCCGTGGTGTCCCATGTGCGCCTCCACACATGTGGGAGGGGATTACCTTGGAAGCCTGTGGGAGCCAGACAGGCCTGTGCAGGGAGCAAAGGCCACAGAGCCTGCTTGGACACCAGGAACAGTGCTGACAGGGAAGGAGGGGGTCTCTGCGGCGCCTGGGAGCAGGAGAAGCCTAGGGCTGGAATCGGCACGGGCTGCACCTGGAGCCCCGGAGCAGGAGGCTTGGCCCTGCGCCCTTGGGTGCTACAACGGGTGGCCTCTCTGCTGCTTTCGGGCCCCTCCCAATATGCTGCACCTACAAAAACTTAACAGTACTGCAATACTGTCAAATTATCCAATTTCAACTGGTCCGTGTCCAACCTCACTCTAATCAGCCAGGGCTAAATTGAAGTAGGGGAGGTGTGGTCCTGGGGCCTCTGTGCGCCCCAAAGGGACCCAAGATCTGAGTCCTGGGGCTGCACCAGCAGTCCCACACTCTACAATGGTTGGCTTAGGGTGCAGGAGACCCCTGAGTAGGGCCTGGGTGTGGCCTGAGAAGTGAAAGGCAGATAGGAAGGCCTGGACCCTCCAGCCCTAAGCAGGCCTATGAAGCAGCAAGACACACACCAGCCAAATAATGGCCCCTGATTTTCAAACAAACTAAAAAAAATAGAACAAGACAAACAAAAGCACCAACAAAGACAACATAAGGTAATCAGGGAAAGATGAAAATAGACAGAATATTTGACACTCTCATGGAATTTTTTTTTTTTTTGGTATCATTAATCTACTGGAATTGTTAAATTAGTGTAGGTGTAATATACAAAGGTTATATTTTGTGTTTTTTAAATCCTCATCTTTTAGAGAGACTTACTGGAATATTTACAGAAAAAAAGAGAAGATGTTTGGAATTCGTCTCCCAGTTGTCTAGGATATGCATAGGGAGGGGAGGTGCGTGGAGGTTTGGATGAAAAAGGATGGGTCATAAGTTGTCGATTGTAGAAGCTGGGTGAGGGTTCGTTCTCTTCTTTATAAATTTGCTTGTGGTTGAAAATTTTGTAATAAGTTTTTTTTTCAAAAGAAGGGAAAAAAGAAAGCCTGAGTTTTCTTTGTAACCACTAAAGAGATTTAGTTAGTAATTAGAAATCTCCCCACAAAGAAAATACCAAGCCCAGACAGCTTCATAGGCAAGCTCCACCCAACTGTCAAAGAACAGATCATTCTAACCATAAAAGAACAAACTCTTACAGAGAACAGAAAGAGACCGTTTCTCAGCTCAAAGCCAGTATAACCTTGAGAGCAAAGCCAGGCCAGGACTGCGTGAAAAAGAAAACCACTGGCCATTCTCACCAGGAAGACAGAAGCAATTAAATTAATAATAAAAAGATAAATGCAGAAATCCCTACAAATTATTAGCAAATAGAATTCAACAGTATATTAAAATGACAGTGTGTCATGATCAAGTTGAATTTATTCCAGGAATAGAAAGGTGAATTAATATCAGAAAACCTATACATGCAATATGCTGTATAAACACATTAAAGGAGAAAAGCCATATGATAATCTTAATAGATGCCACAAAAGTATTTGGTAAGTACTCCACTTAAAAGAAAAATTCTTACTAGGTAGTAAAAGCAGAAAGGAATTTCTAACTAGATGGAAGATACTGTCCCAAAACATCCAACATTTGTTGTTTAAATTTTAAGTATTATTATCTCATCCTATTTTATGAACCATTGACAGCACATATTTAAAGTGTAGAGTTTGGTGAGGTTTTTTTGCTATTTTTTTCCTTTTTTTTATTTTGGTATCATTATTATTTATTTATTTATTTATTTAACCAATCATTTATTGATGGGCATGCAGGTTACTGACAAATTTTCTTTTGCAAATAATGCTGCAATGAACATCCTTGTACATATATAATTGAACCCTGTGCTGAAATTCCGGTAGGGCAAATTCTTTTATTTTTATTTTTATTTTATTATTTTATTTGGGCATCATTAATCTACAATTGCATGTGCAACATTATGGTTACTAAACCCCCCACTTCATCAGGTCCCCCGCACCAACCCCATTACAGTCACTGTCCATCAGCGTAGTGAGATGAGAATCACTACTTGTCTTCTCTGAGTTGTACAGCCCTCCCCATGCCCCCCCTACCTTACGTCTGCTAATCGTAATGCCCCTTTTACCCTCTTATCCCTCCCTTCCCACCCTTCTTCCCCAGTCCCTTTCCCTTTGGTAACTATTAGTCCGTTCT